>VXBO01014094.1:7357-82975 GCA_013400135.1 Rhinoptilus africanus
AAAAGCAGGAGTCTATATAGATGAAAATAGAAATAATCCACAGAACATTAACTCAAGCCACAGGACTCTGCCTTTTTTGTCAAGCAGGGATCAAAGAGAACCATACCCTAGCTTATGAAGCTGTGGCCATGAGCTAGCTACATGAGAGCAAGTGTAATTCCAGGGAACAACGATAAAAAGGACAGCAACTGTCTCTGCAACTGGGCAGCAGGTGAGCAAGGCAGATTTGGCACCTTACACCAGGCTGTTAATTATCTTCTGGCTTTAGCTCATAACATCTTCATTCCATGGAAAAGACTGACTTGAATAGGCTTTCAACAGTTTTTTTGTTAATGCAGAACACACTGTTGTAGCAATACGACTGCCTAAAAATAGTTATTTCCATGACAGTACAAAAAACAGTAACAAACTTTTTCATCCAAGAATCCCAAACCACTTTAGAAACAGCAATTAAAAATCATATAGAAAATCTATTATGTCAACTTACTCTTCTGTAGCTCTGAAATAACTATAATTCCTACAATGAAACATACAAGGGAGGTGAGAAATTTGATGGCTACAAGCAAAGTCTTCACTAAGAATTGGTGGTGTAACTTAATTTTGACTTGAAATCTTTTACTTTCTTGCATAACCAAAAAAATGTATTTTTTAAAAAAAAAAAGAATAGAAAAATACCTATAAAGAATTTTCATGTACTAGAAGTTTGCTTTATGCTTTTCTGGAAAACAATGATCATACTTAAGATTTAAAGCCATACCTCTTGTTAAATTAACTACACAGGAGCTCAGAATTAGTTATTTCAGTGAAAATACTAATAAAGAAACTAACAGCTTTTCATTAAGTCCTACCAAAGTCAGAGGAAGATTTTAAGAGTTTAATTATGCACAAACTAAGAGAGAAAACATTCCCAGATGAGATCCAAAATGCAGCACTGTACACCAAACCACCGATACTTCTTGTCCTTTGACAGTGTGGGGTGGGATGCTCCAGTTCTTTAAATCAAGGCATAGAATTCTGGATTCACAGCATATGAGGTCCTGAAAGCATCATTTTCATGACATTTTAGTATTTACTCATCTGGTGAGAATGTCATTTCGTAGCTAGATGCTTTGTGAAATGTTTTAAGACTGTCCAGCTTTCCACAGCTATTGCTAATACATGAGAGGCAACACCCAGAAATATCAACCCACTCCCTGCTGTTTTGGCAGGTAAGTTTGTTCTGAACACACCACAGTGGTCGTGCCAGAGACATAAAGGTATTTTCCTTGTGCTTCTTATTAGAGCTTAAGCTTCAGGCAACAACTGACAAAACTCACTGTTTTTGTCTACACGCACCAGAAAAAGCAAAACCAAAAGCCACACCTAAGAAACCCCAAAGACAACCACTACGCCTTGATTTCAAGGAAAGTGTATTCTGTGGGATGTTTCCCAGCCTCAGTCTCCTAACTCCCAGGGGGCCAACCTGCCCAAGACATGCCATGCTTCCCTCCAGCTAAATCCTCACATCCTTCATGTGGTATCGGGATCTGGAGGGGAAGGGACTGTGGGAGAATGATGCACATTTACAACCCACCCTTACATGGAAGAGGGATGCGAAGTGCAATCAATGCACCTGTGTCAGGGAAATGCTTCCAAGTACTGCTGTTGAGAGACAGCCATAGTAGCCAGAGACGTCCGTAACTTCACCTTAAAGAAAATAAGATGGGAGGAATGAGGATCACCTTTATACAGGCCAGTAACTGAAAGCCGGACTAAGAAACTCAACTCTGCCTCAACCCAATGTTGGCCTTGTAAATACACAGTCTGCATGCTGTTAAACAAAGAAAAAAAGATCTCAACTGAATGCAAGCTATTTCTTTTCAGTTGAACCACATTTCTTTGTATAATATTTGAAGAAGTGGCTGTATGAAAGGCCTTTCTGTTCCTCCACCTCCCTTAAACCTTGGTCTGCATGTTTCTGAGTAACCTTTTAAAAGATGTTTTTTCTTTTTATGTGTAGATTTTAAGTACCCACATAGAAAAGCTATTACTTCACAAAAAGCCCCTATGAAAACAAAAAACCTAAGAAGATGAATTCTTACAGTTTCCCTTCAACTCTAGCTAATCTCAGCAATGAAATAAAGTTTTTAAGAAAGCAGACAAAGCAAAACTATTTCAGTGCCATGAAAGGACGATTATAAGCTAGAACACATTTAATTATTATGGTATGACTTGTGACAGACTCTTTCTGACAGAGCATCTTTCTAATCTGAAAAAAATAATAAATCATCTCATCCTGTCATGATAATTGTGGTTCCATTTCTGAATGCAGATCGGATGTTGAATATTTCCAACAAAAAATATAGATGACTTCCAAAGCTGTTTCATCTACAGCACTGATATTCATTACAGGTTAAATATGTTCAATTCCTTTATTCCTGCTCCAAGCTTTTTGCCACATAACTATTTTGAGTGATTACTGTCGAAATCCACTTGTGTTTCATCCCCACATAGGACAGACATATCTTCATCAACTGAGCTTAAGCTCTAATATCAAATACTATGAATTTAAATCCAAACCTTAAATCTTAATATAGGTCCAATCCAATCAGTAAGAAATCAATATTCTTTGCTTCCTCCTTCTACAGCCACAGGAAAGTAACAAGTTTCTTAGAAGTATTGAAGGGATGAATTTGCATATATGTATTATTTAAACACCTAGAGAATTCCTAGTGTTGGCAAAACATGTGTACCACTCTCCCTCTCTGCCGGAGCCAATCTCAGCTAGGGACTTGGGAGCAAAGGTAGGAAAAAGGAAGTGTTACCTGCAAAGGGTTTAATTCACTGAAGTACCAGTATCTTGTTCTTGTTCTTGATTATTGCTACAATGACTTGTAACCTTCACAGCTCAAGCAGATGATTCGGGATTTAAGAGTTAGAAACTTTCACATGAGACAAAAAGCAAATCAGATGTTCTGGAAGTATGAGAGCAGCCCAAAGTATCATGCACATACAGCTTTCAAAGAATATGCAGCCCTGCAGGAAATGCCTATTTAATTAACTGGATTCTGAAGAAAAAAATATTTCAAGAAAAAACTTGAAATAAAGTCTGCCACACACTGATTCAGAACAGTAGGAGTCTTAACATGGGATCATTTCACTTTTTATCTACCTTTTTCTCTGTTCCCTTAAACATCAATCCACCATCTGATAATTCTACCTCTGCTCTTATATGAATTTTTCATCTTTGAATATAACAAAATCTAAAGAACATTGTCAGAAAACCTCAAGATAATCTGTACCCTACTATTACTTGTATTTATGTGTCCTGTATCTTGTATTTCCAGTGATATACAATCCTATTCAATCATATTTGAAGTGAAGGAATAGATATTTGTAGTGGCCTGGATGAAAAATTATTTAAACTACACAAAAGCAGAATTTGAAAATAAAACCTATGTCAGACTGGATTCTGTGAAAAAAACCCAACCTAGTAATATAAATATTAATTGATAATTAAATTTCATGTGAAGTTTTATGTCATGGGTTCTAAATTTGCCCACAGCAGAGCTTTGCATTGAAAACTTGCATTTTCTGTTTCAAAAAGAAACTTTTCCAAGCAATTTACTAAAATAATTAACAATGCTAGTGCAGGAATTGCAGGCATTATATTTAGAAGTTTTAGAGGCTTATTGCAGGTGACCATGTTGGCATACTGAGATTTTGATGGAGTTGCTTCACATTTCAACAGCAAAATGCATCTCTTGGAACACTCCCTCATCAAAAGCACATCAACTCTTCTGTACTTTTTCCATAAGGCAAATCAATGTGTAATTTGATGGAAGCTTTTCTGATGGTTGTCGTTTTGGCCATTTCATAAATGGCATAAGAGAACACAACACCAAGATAGGCAGACAAAACTCTCTCTGCTACAAATGTAACATGACATATATATACATATTATATATGTAAACATACACACACAGATATATATGCATACTGGGACTATAGTATTTCTAACCAAGCGTTACTTGAAATTGTGAAATGAAGAAATGACCACAGGACTTTTCTTTAGCAATAGCAGTATGTAAATATTAATCTAAAGCCACTAAAAGGGTCACTTTAGATTCAAAACATCATCTATCTCTTACTAACCAGTAAGGGTTAGTAAGTCCTGACCCCCTATCCAGTAAGGGTAAGGGTTTAAGTACAATATATGTAACAGTAGACCATTGTATTTATTCTCGTGATGAAATAAAATTTTAAAAAGTACTGATTAAGCTAAAACAGAAAACACTGAATCTTCAAAAACTTAGTATCTAAAAATTCACAAACTTAAGAGTATGGGTGCTGGATTTTCTGAAGACAGAAAAGGTTAGCAAAGGATCCAGAGAACAAAGCAAAAGTCCTATCTGCATTAAAAACAAATTAAAACCAAAAGGAAATTAGCTGACCTGTATGGAATTAAAACTGCTGGAATTATTTCTACATGCAGGTAAAAGACAATGATGTTAATTATAGAACAAAGCATCCTCCCTATCAAAAACCAAACAAAACCAATCAACCAACAAAAAAAGCCCAGGTAGACTGAGAATTTCTATAGAAAATAAGAGCTGAAGGCTCAAAGATCCATCAGGATAATTAGTTTCATAGGAATTCAGAACTCCTTGAGCAAGTTGCTTCTTTTGCTAGTGCCTTTGCTTTCCATTGTTGCTTTTCTTAAGACTGAAAAAACAACTGTATTTACAAGAGATGCTAGAGCCATGCAATCCTGAGTTTGGATCAACTGGGTACAACCCTGCCAACATGAGGAAAAAGTTAAGTGCATTCATGCATAACTAAATAATTTATGGTCCTAGGAATTATATTAATGTAACTACTGCAGAAAAACTACCAATAAAGACTGCTCCTGATAAAAAGTTTTTTAAAAAAAAAGCAATACCCAAACAAATATAGATCACAATATCTAATAATATTACAGTGAAAAAGCTTCAGTTCAGGGTTTGTAATGATTGAATTCTGGATAAACAAAAAATAAAAAGGGCACTGTAGCATAATAATAAGATTGCAATTAACAAGCTAAACATTTTTTCCTTGATGCACTTTTGTCAGGTTTGTGACAAAAAGAAGTTACTTTGTTTCTGACAAGTCTGACAGTTGGCACCTTGGACTTTACAGATTCTGAAGTTTGTTCCATTCATACTGTGTGAATGTTGTCCTAAAGTCAAGTTGTTACTCTCATACACTAGGATATTCCTTAGAGAAAAATTTAAAAAGAGTTAAAATACTGATCCAGATAAAATACATATAAAGTGTTAAGCATTACACCAAAGGAAGGTTATATTGAGTGGAAATTCAGAATTAAATACAGCAAATACTTGAGCAATGATGTCATTAAACTATTAAGGACAGCTGTTCAATTGCTTTAGGCAGTGAGACAGTAACACAGTGAAATCACATGATCCAGAAAGAAATACTTCACTGTGTGAACAACACAGCACTTAAATTTTATTTTTTTAAAAAGAAATTAAAATAAATAACCTAAAATGCTAGGCATAGAACAGCTTTGTACAACAGATTGTTACATCTGCAATGTTTTGAAAAATCTTCCAAAAATAAAATTACAAACCAATCAAAACCCAAATGCAATTAGCAAAAACAAGGAAAATGACCAAAAACCACACAAAAAGCCTAGCTTAGGCTATTTCAGTGAAGTTTGTGATGACATTATCTCTGACTTACTGAAGAGGATGAATGCAAACTTATGATATTAAACCTGTTAGAAGACACTTCACTCTACTTACAAAAATGTTCAAAACCAATGAAAGAGGCGGAGGAATGTTATTCCCATAAACACACATACATTTAATTAAAAATAACATCGCTCTCTGGTTCATGTTGCAATACTACAATTAATCACATCAGGAAAGGAAAAGGGAAGTTATCAGTCATAAATAAAAGCAGCCTACTTTTCCTTGTCATGCGTTAGAAAATAACATCCAGAGGTGCGGCCCGAAGCTCATGATTCAGTGGGAAAGCCCTCTCAGAGGCTCCTCTAACACACAAACCCTGCCACACAAACACCTGCCCTTGCCCTTACTCTGAAAGGTGAGTGACAGGGGTTTGGGATAATGCAGTTACTTTTCTTTAAACATTCTCTATTTCAATCTGATTCAAAACCACAAACCACCAGCAGGGGTATTATTCTTTGTACATATTGAGTAGCAAAGTTGAGGTTGAGAGAAATTAGTTCTCTTAACACATACATGGGCAAAACTGATTTCTATAAAAACATAAGATTAGCAAAAGAATAATATGACATTTATTTTCCTGAAACTGTTAGGTCAGATTTGGCTATTGCTTACTGTCAACAAAGTCAACAAAGAGTACTGAATACTCCTTGTTGTGCATAAATGTGCACAAATAAATTACAGTGAGTCTGGTTTTTGAGATTCTGAACATCCTTGATTACAACTGAAGTCAGTGAAGTCTAGGATTATGCAACATCAGAAAATAATTACTAATTCCTGCAAATGCAGTTACAAGTACTTGACAAGTCCACATCAATTAAAGAGCAGTTACACTCTGTTTGCAGAACAAGTGTGTGTATGAATACCACAGACTTAGATTATTTGTTTGGTTGCCTAATGTATTTATAAAACATTCTCACTTTATTAATGCATAACTTTCATCTCTGGAAAGTACACACTTTAGTAAAAGATCAGTAAGGCTAAGAAATCAAGTGTGGCTGACGACACAGAAATCTCTGTATTCTAAGCCACTGATTGTTCTGTCTGAAAACGCATGGCAAGTCTAAACAGAAATATTTTGGTTTTGAAAAGCAACTATACAAACACACAAGTCATTTTAAGTCATGATCCATGATCTTTTGTAATTAGGTCCAACTTGACTCATAGAAATGCAAAGAAAATAGATTAACCATTTCATCCACTTTTGAGTACTGTGCAACAAAATACTGAGCTTTCAACCTATATCCTAATGAACACACTAAAGACTGACATGAAATCATAAGGCTGTTGGGTTCAACCTGCATACAATGTTAGCATTTTCTACTCTGCAAGTTAAACAAATAATCAGAAATATGTAACTACACAACTACAGTTTAAGTTTTCTGACATAAAATGGGAACCAATGGTCATTCTCTTCTCACTAACTAGATAATAACACATGTATTGGCATTTTCTTACAAACGCTTATAAATTTCTGTTTATGTCAGGTTAGAAAAACACGTAGCATAAAGGAATGCACTAAAACCACTAAAAATAGGATTCCTCTCTGCGCCCCCACCAACCCCCATCTTACCTTGCCCCTGGGTATTGTAACAGTAAGGTTACTTTGTCTGGAAGCTGTCATTAAGAGGGCCAGAAAAAAGTAAGCTTGCTGCTTTATCACTAAGACTACAGTAATTTCTAAACACAAACCAAAATCCATGCCATCTTTCTAAATTCGAGGAGTTAAACTTTAGAAACTAAATAGAGTTCCCTGGCTTCTATTGTAAGAGATTTATGCTGAGCTCCCATAAAATCTTTCACAGAAGAGAGGGGGAAAAAAAGGGGACCAGAATTCACTTCAGAACCTGCAGTAATTTACAGAATTTACTCAGCAATTTACCCTTAGCAGAGTCCTCTCAACATAAAGAGAAATAGTCCTGAAATTATATCAACTTTCACCTTAACATATTGTGTTATACCTTGAAAATTTTTCATTACTAAAAGGCTCAGACAAGTTCCATTAAGGATCTCAGATTCTGTAGGCTTTAATGTTTTTCTCAGACAGCACATTCCAGAATAATGCTGCTCACAACTATTTTTTCAAGCGCTGCACTCAGAACTCTCGCTTTGACACTGCCCATGGCAGCGTACGTGACTAAAACCGTGGAAGAAACACCTGGGCAAAAACATAGAACACAAAAAGCCCCAAAATACCACTCTAACAGAATTCAGGGGAAGTATCATCATTAGTTTATCCTCTGAGAATATTTTTATGCCAACTGAAAAACACTTGGTTTTTTTTTCATTGCAGGGATGGAATGACATTATGCAATCTTATCAAAGCAAAAAGATAATCCCATGTCATAGTATGTAATTAAAACCACACGGTTCCTGTAGGAACAGATCAGGCAAACAAATAATTTGGTGATGGGCGAAGCAAAAGAGCATGAACAGAACCAAGTAACTCAATGCTCAAGAAATGTTAACTTAGTTGTAAGGGAAAGGTTTCTAGAACTTTTAAATAGCGCAAAGATATCATGAGAACAGCCTGACTGATAAAAAAAAATAACTTACGAGTTTAATTTTTTTTTCAGAATTATTTTTAAAAACTTCGTGACTTGTGTTATGCACAAATAAACTTTTACAGATGTATTACAACACTTTTATTAGAGAATTCATTTTACAAGGGTTTTTCCCACAGGTGCTCCTTTCTTAAGACCACTATGGCGAAGACATTTATTCTAGAAAATGAGTTCACAGAAGAGTATTCTGTATAGAATCTCCCATTCTATATAAGTGGTACTTGTTCAGCATGTGTCAGATTAACTGCGTACCCATTCTATGGGCAGAAAGTCCAGTACTCTCAGATATTGTACTTTCTGCAAACATCATAATTACTCATCCAGCACAGACCCATCTAAACAAGTACAGCTGACATCTGCAGGTTGTCACAACATGCCAAAAACCCAAGGAAATGTTCCCAGTTCATTCTGTCTGAAAATCATTTGTAGGAGGCTGGTGATGGGGATCATGGGATGGAAAGAGAGGAAGGATAAGACAAGTCCAGGAAAAGTTGGGTGTCATTTATATTTCACTTTTCTAACCCAGTCAGTCTCTTTATTAAATTATTCTCTCTGAGATTCATTTAGACCATCACACAACAGTGCTGGAAGCCAGTGTTGCTCTAATAACACAGATTAAACAAAAAAAGAAAAAGGGGGGTGGTATGTTTTTAATATTCTATTCATTACTTTATCTGTACTTATAAAATACCAGTAAAGACTGAAAAAACGCAAGTGAGTCTGCAGTTCATAAATTTTAGGGATTTTTTCCTGATGACATATCTTTGCCTGACAGAAGAGGAGCAGTATCTTTGTGAAATCCACCTACATAGTTCTGGCAGAAAGATTGAAGCAAGCCCTTCTCAGGAAATGTGAACATTAGTATGCTTTTCAGATATTCAAATCCTTCTGCATTTATGAACTTACCCTTATTAGCCTGCTAGAAGCTTATTCAGCTCATCTTCCTCCTTCTGCTATGCTTTTCTGATAAATTTTGCTGAGAGAATAATAAAAGTTGCTCCTGACAACGCCAACCACTCCAATCCGAGCTGAGCTGAAGCTGCCAACTAGAACTGGTGTGGATGAGCAAGAGTGTGGACTGAAACTTGGCTGTTTGATTTTTAAATGCTGCTATCTGCAGTATTTACAAAAAGCTGAGCAGAAAGACAGAAAGTTCAGTCCTACAGCACAAATTGAAAGATGGGACAGGTACAGACAGTTTATTTTGTATCTATTTTAATTCTCCTGAACTCAAGCCCTGAAATTTAGAAACTTACCTGTAAAACAAAGAGGAAGCGACCACAGAGGCATCCTAAATGGTCCCTCAATAAAGCTGCATGCAGCCCAGTCCTGGTAACTGGCAAGTCTGTATCCAGTCGCTTCTTAGTCTGATAGCAAGCCCAAGTTCATTCTCATCAATTTAGGATGAGCTGACAAAACTGTGCTCCGAGTTCCAGCTAGCCTCCGATCAGTTTCAGATAATTTTGCGTATTGCTATCAGGAATTATCTTCCTCTTTCTCAGAAGAGACCTGAAACATCCAAGGAACATCAAGAGCATGTGAGACCAGAACCAAAACTACTCCTCAAAAACTAGACTCAGGGGGCCTCAAAGTCATAGAAAACTTGGGGGTAATCAGGGCCACAGCTGCTGTGTGGACTGCACAGCCAACTAACAGAAAACACCTGGGACTCCAATTAGCAGACAAGTTCAACATCTGTTTTCATCAAGGATATTAAACATGCCCCTAAATACTCTGGAAAATGCTAGGTAAGACAACCAACACTCTGACTAAGGTAAACAGACTCATTCTACAAGCCAAGGTTTAACTCCTCCTCTGAGCAAGCTCATTGGAAAAAAACCAAAAGAAGCAAACAAAAAAAAAAAGGTCTCCAACCTTTTCTATTTAGCAGAAATGTAGGATTCTGAAATTCACCTCACCATTCAAGAAGCTGGACACAAATGGACAAGTTTTACATTAAAAGAATAATAATAAACATAAACCCTCCAGTACAAAGCAGATTTAACTTAGATTTTCTTTAACTCCTTGATAGATAAACGTATAAAACTCTTATCATGCAATCAAATTACTACTTCTAAATGCTGAGAAAGCAGAAGAGATCATTTTTATGACATTTATAGTTTGGTTTTTGACAAGAAGAGAACAGAAAGTACAGAACTCCCATTATTTATTTTCTTTCTAAGGATAAGATCTTCTAAATTAGCTAAGTATTGGGTATGTTTAACCAGTAATCAGATAGCCCAGGAGTAACCTGGGAAGAGGGAAAACAAAGTTTCTGTGAACAAAGACAATAAGATTTTTTTTCAAAAAATTATGTCAGAAATTTTCTTTTTTTCCAAATAAAGTAAAATATAATATAGGGTTAGGGAAAACTAAGTGATTTCATCCAGCTGGAAATACTTTTATTCCAGTGACTCTTAATAACAAGGACTAGATTTAGAATTGAAATAGAATTATCATTTACATCACCGAGATATGAATCAGCATTGTTGCTGGTTTTGACCTATATATTCCAGTGGCTAAGGGTGCTTACCGAAAGTGAATTTCTCCTTGCCTGAATCAATACATATATCAAAAGCATCTCTTACAAAAAACTTCTAAGTAAGAGGGGAAAAAAAAAATGCTTTGGAGGCAATAGGATTATAGAGACCAGTCCTCCGCAGTAAAATCATCCATTTTTAACAAGCAACTAAAATATCCACTGAATCCAAGACTTGCACTTCAAAAGGGAACATGTCTTTGGTTTTGTCCATGAATTCCAAGTCTCCCTGCCCCCAGACTACTCTCAAATGATCAAATGTTGTTTTAGAATGCTGAAATGTTTCACCATTCAAGAATGTTTCTTTTTCCATTTTTGTGCCAGCCAAAGCTAATTTGTCCCAATTTTACAAATACTGCTAGCAATTAGAAGCTGCATTTTTAGGTGAATAAATGTCTTGCCAAAACAGATGTCGCCCAATTCCATATAGAATACTGGCTTCAAAATGTGAACCTCTTCCGTAGCTCACAGGGCACTAGTGTGGCACTATGTACGCAGCCCATCAGGCAGCTCCCCAGTCTTGCTCCCAATTCACATCTTTACATGCTGTTGAAGGCCTGATTCAATTTCTTCTCACTTCTGATAAATGTCATCCTTAGCTGAAATTGAGACCATTTGGAATATTTCATTTTTTTTTTTTAAACACAAAATGAACTACACACAGGTCATTTGTTACACCTATTAGGCGAGGGGCTTGGCCACATCTCTCTCTCATACAGTCTGGAGCAAGAAGCTTTTGAAATGTGCGTTATAGTTAACTTTTAAAGTGATCAGAATAAAGACAGACTCTAAATCAAAGAGAAAAACAAGAGGGAAATGAGTGTCACTTTCACAAATCCAGCTACAATAATGTTCACAATATTTAAACGGAGAGGTGAAAGATTACTAGAATAAGTAAGTACTTGTAGGCTTCCCTAATTTTTCTTATATTTGTCAGCAATGTTTACTTTTGAGTATTCCTGTTTAACTAAACCTCACAATAAACTGACTTTGTTCATCTATGAGATGTATGCATTTCATCGTGCTGAAATGACCTCATGTCACTATTGTGTATTTAGTGATAAGGTCTCATTCCATCAATAAAACCATGTGGAATGCATTACTCAAAGGCCTATTAAGTATAAAACATTCAGCATTTATTTACCACTGAGAGAACAGAGTCCTTAAAAGGTTATTTAGACTATAGCATAGAGACCAAAATATACCCAGCGTCCCATTGATTTGACAGCCTGCCATAACTGTCTCTTATAGGCTTAATTAGAACACAATACACACACACACACGTACTCTCTTGTGGGAAAACGTTCCCAATTACAAGAAGCCACAACAAGAATAGCACCGGCTTTTGACAGCTGGTACGCACATATTGTCATAATCCTGCTGGATATCTACTGTAAGTGAAAGGTATGCATCTTCCTGAGTCTCTGAAAGGTAACGTCGGACTGAAAACAAAATCAGTCAGTCTGGGAGGCCCATCCACCTGTGTGACACATTGCTGACTCCAGCTCTTGCTGAGGGGAGGGGAAGATTGCTTGCCATTTTTCTTGACCAATACAACCCGCACATCTATTCAAATCAGAAACAGGATTTGGGGGAAGAAAAGAAAATGCTTTTCAAGTCGTCATCTCCATTGCAAATATAACAGCTCCACCTTGAGGCAGGACCCAGCGAATGCCAGGAGAAGGTGCAGTCAAGCTGAAGATGTGTTACCGCACACGCAGTCAGTCACAACCATGTAAAGCACTGACGGACATCCTCCCAGTGTCCCTTTCTGCTTATCTTCTTAGCATAAAAGAAGGCATGTGTGTACATTTGTGCAGGTGTTTGGGCAAATTTACAGCCAAAAATTAAATATACATCAAATAAACACCAATTTTAACGTGCAGCTCCCAAGGATGATGCAAGTCAAGCATAACAAGGCCTGACAGAAGCACTCCTTCAGGAGCTGGAAGTACTCAAGTTTCTCTCCAAGTAGTGCGCACAATCAAATTTCAGACCATTAATTTCTTCATTACTGTATTCTTCCTAAATCAGAATTAAAAAGATGAATACATTTCAATGTTTCATTTGAATCAATATTCAAATATTTTGAGATAAATGACAATTTCATTACATTGCTAAGCATTACCGGTAAGTAATCTGCTCTTCAAGTCTTAATGAAACTGCTTATTTTCAAATGGGTTATTTAAAAAACTTGTTATTTATCAACTTGCATATTCCTCACTCTACTTCAGGACTCTTATTTTTAAATTACAATGTAACAGCATTTAGAACCTTTCTAATAAATCCAGATTATGTCAGTCAGATTGGCAAATCAAGACAGACATAACAAAACCTCTGTTGCATTTAAATGAATGGTCATTAGGATACTGAGAGAGATTTGTTCTGGCACATGTAATAGATTTGGTTGAAGACTACCGGTAACTGTAAACAGTTAACAAAGCTGCAGCAAAGCAGAATGAGCTACACGTGTAGAAGAAAATGATGACAGAAAAGTTGAAGAGATTCATCATCAATGCAGTTCACAGCTATAAAGGAAGGAGGGCACACGAGTAGTCAATGCGAGTAAAGAGTGGAATTAACTGTTCCAGAAAAAAACAGGGAAAAAGATTAGTGGGGACTGACAGCAGGACAACTTTGAAAACACATTAAGAAAGTTCATTTGCAGGTAAAAACCAAAAGAGATTAAAAGAGGCTGAAATTCTGTTATTTAAGTGAATGAGAGCTCTGCTATTAAGATTTAAGGAAACAATCTCACACTTCGGATACGTGTATGACTCATTCTCTATATTCTCAACTGTATAGAAACACTTGTCATGACCTTACCAGCATTGATACAGGCTAAGACTGTAAGTATTGTAAAATAATCGACACAACTGATAAATTAATTGCATCTAATAACCACTGAAGCCAATGAAGAGCTTAATTTAAAAGCCATTTGACTAGTTCCAAGATGCAGGAATATGAAACTTTCAACTTAGATAACAATCAAGAGACTGTTCACTAATGTTTTTTTAAGTGAAGGTTAATATACAAAACCTATTCTGAATCTCTCAATCATTGATAGCCCAAACTATAACTCTTTACAAAAGCTACAGGTTAAACCTATCAACATTCTTTGCCAAATTACTTAATTTCTAACTTTATTAAGGAAGACTCAATGTTATCATGATGTGAAAACATAGTACAAAAATAAGCATTTAGTTTGATTTTAAAATTCAGTCGGTATCTATAATTTGCTATGCAATCCCTTCTATGGTTTATTAAAATAAGTGTTAGTGAAATATAATTTTAATTCTATACAGCTGAACAGCCTCACATAAATTTATGAGTGCAACAGATGTTTCTACTGGCTCATTTAGACCGTTTCTCCTTACATTCCCCTCAGCTGATGAGGTGCCCTTCTATGTTACAAGGAATTCCTTTTACATCACAGTGGTACAGCTGGTTAAAAACACCATCTGCACTCATAAATGCCTGGATTGTATTTAACAACACCATACAGAACTTGAGAATGCCTACTGAAAGCTGGAGACAAAGTTTTACGTTATATGAGATGACATTTACACACATCCAAATGTTAAGTCCCTAAATACTGTTTACGCTGTCAAAATAAGTCAAAGTAGGATTTTACCTACATTTGTTTTGTGGTGGACATTTGGCCCAACAGGCATTCAAGCTGTGATTAACCATTTTTTCTAACTAGTGTAGCTTGCTTTTTCTAAAGGGCACATCACCATGGTTCTCATAAGAAAAAGGAAGTCTACCCCTTAAAATCCAATTTTTTTAAAAAATAATTACATTGATCCTGCTGTTAGTAAGAGCGTAGTAATTCACACATAAAGGCTATAATGTTAATTCTATTGCCACGGTGCAGAGAAGCCCTAATCCATGCACTGGGTTCCCACTGCCCAGCAAACAGCATTCAGAACTTATTTCTAGAAATAGGTTGTAGAGCTCCGATTCTCACAAGACTCAATTAACTCCACCATTAAACATGCAACTGTTTCAGTAATACATCCAGTTAGCCAAAACATATTAATATCTATTTCAACTTACCTCTCCACACTTCCGTTAACTACTTCAGCTCTTCTAACTAAAACAGATTAAATGATGTATTTCTACTTCTTGACTGCATGAGCCCAAGCATTTGCTTGCTCACAAATGTTCAGCTGTTTCCAACCCCTCAAAACTAGCTTACTTTGTCAAACGTTATAGCCAGTAAAATTGCTTCTGTATCATCTAAATATGGAAAAAAGTGTTTATAGAAGCAGTTGCACCGAAACATTATACAAAATAGACATTCAGACATATTTTTATTGATCTGATATTGATTTGTTATTGATCAAGAGATAGAAGTTGGATCTTTAAACTAATCTGTAGCCTGAAAGCTGCTTTACTTATATTTTAAAGAAGGAAAAACTTGTCTAAGAAAATCTGATATATATATGCATATTTTTATCCTCACTCCTTCAAACAGGTTTTTTAAGCAGTTGTTCACATGTGCCATTCACACTAGCATTTTAGGTATCAAAAATCTGCAACAAGAAGAGTAGATGAAGCAAGATGCAAAGAGGTTTGCTGCAGAACATACTGTTTTCTGACAACTAATAAAGATCACTCATTTCACAAAATATTACTGTGTCTTGAAGCATTACAATGTTGTTTACCTTTTTGTAAATATCGCATCTGTTCTGCAGCTTCTGCAGACATAAAAAAGTCAAACTTCAAACATCATAATTTAAAAAAAATAATTAAGTGGTTCATCTATTCAAATGTAATGCTGAATCATTTCAAATATGTTCTCTGGGCTCACAGGTCCGTATTTCAAACTGTTAAAATTCTCAGAAAGTACCTACCTTTACTTTTATAAGCTAAAAAGAATTTTAAAAACACAACATACGGATGATTCAATGATTCACCTTTGCAATAACAGTCAATTTTGAAGGAAACACATGCTTGGAACTTACCACCTCTGGTGATAATAACACAATTACCACAGAGAATCATAACTTTAGGAGGATCTACGAACCCACAGTTTTCTTGATTGTTTTTTGGCTTTTGTTTGTTAGTTTGTTTGTTTTTAACAACTAACTATACTGAAGTCAGAACCTTCAAGGCTAGTCCATTAATTGTATCATACTGGAGAGTCAGTTTTACACTATTGAAATAACCAGGAGTACTAGTTTATCACTTTAAAAGGACTATTTTCCATCCTGTGCTACTAATGTGAGACGTCATTAGCCAAAAGCATGACATGTAGAAGCAGAGAGAGTAAATATGTATTAATAAGGCATTTTCTTTCTATTGTTCAGAAATGAATAGCAGCTATAGTGACATTCTTTTTGTTTGCATTTGTTTAATAGCAGACTTTCATTTGGAAATCACTATGGGCAGACAGAGGATATTTATTGAAATAATTAAACATTAAAAAATAATACCTAACAAAGTTTCTCCAGAAGTCTTTTAGAGGTTTATTTGTTAGCAGCTGATGCACTTCATGTCATTTCTAAGTTGACCCAGAGTCTTAGAGCTGTGCTCCGGTCACTGCTGGTCACTCACTTGAGCTACATGATTTAACGTCAAGTCATAAAGGGAGAAGAAAACAACTATCACATCTGTTTTGACTTTCACACCTCAGTCAAAGAAATGTGTTCTCCGACAGGGAATTACAGTAGTTTTGTTAATTTTAGAAGTCTGATCTACTTAAATAAGTGCTATTGATGAATAAGTGTCTGACAAGGCTATCAAAACAAAGGCAGAGCTAACATTAACATTTACAGTAGTGTCAAGATGTTGAGTCTACCTGTCAGATGGTAGTCTTGGCTAAGATGGATGCTTAAAACAAATCTACTTGTTCCCCAACCCTTTTCTGGGGGACGAAACAATCTGCTGCTGAGCCAAGAATGGCCTATCCCACACAACAATGTCATACCTTGCATTTTATTTCAGTAACCGAGAGAAAGCAGACTACACTTTTGTTATAAAGCAGTTCCACTGTCAGCTTTGAAAGATTTGTTTCCAGCACAAATTCTCCTTTTCAGAAATCAACTGTTCAGAAAAAAAACTACAGAAAATAAATACATACAAGACTTCCAGCAAATCTTTCAGAGTGTCACCATTGTCAGTTTACAGAATAATTCCACCAAAAATATGGATTTGATTCTCAGGTGGAATAGCTTTTACCCAGTCTTTTCCATCTCTTCATAAATATAGCTGATGGTTATATTTAGCATCGTTACCTATGTACAGCCAGCTTACTTGTAATGTCCTCTTTGGGATGTTGATATTATTCATAATAGTAACAGAATTAGGAAGAAAGATTCCTTTCCTTTAAGAAATGCTACAGAGCTAAAATTCAGAGACTATGAGAGGGGGGACTGCTCAATTCTGAAGTATTTTAACAGCTAGAATTCAGGCCACAGATATATCATGTGCCCCAAGGCTTGTATGGTCAACTTTATACACAGGTGAAACCTTTAAAACATATTTAGATTGTCCCAAATTTAAGACTTTCTTCACAGAAAACTAATGAAATCCACTTTCTGATTATGCTTATGTAATAAGCTAACAAACTGGGGTCTAAATGATGCAACAGGTTCTCTTTCTGGGTCTGCCAAGAGACTGACTAAAGCTATAAATCTTATTACTACATTAAATCTAAATCCTAATTATGACACACTGAAGACTTGGTTTCTAATCCCTGAAAATTTTACTCTAAATTTGCAAAATGAAGTCAGCCCAATACAGTAGAACACAGGGTGCAGAACAGGTTGGATCTTTGAGTATTTAATTATACAGATGGGATTCGGACCAACAGCGACTTCAAAAAGCCATGCCTGTGGTCAAGAAAATAATTATTTTGTCACATTTCTTGAGAACCTTCCCATGCATCTCTTACATAAAATGGGAACACCTCTTCGCTAAGTGTCTTTTCTCTTAAATCCAGGAGAGTGTTGCAGCAGAGGTAGAATGGGAGATTAGTCTTATTTTCAAACATCTTACCAATTGCACTAAACAATGGTACGATAAAAACAAACCAGAAATTCTGCTTGCAGCCTTTGTCTCATTAGTTCCAGATTTAAATGTGGAGTTACTTAGGTAAGTTTCTGAAGGGTTTTGAAACAGTAAACTAAGTTTAAAAGACAAATAAGCAGAAAATAAGTTTAGCTGAAAAGAACCACCATAACATAGGAAGACCTTGCTCTAATATTCTGCATTTAAAATCTTAATAAAATATTAATAACACATTGCTACAGGAAGAATAATTATTGAATAGTATTGAATAATATTTAATAATTATCATGCACCTTAGGATTTTAGTTAAAGCCTCTGTAAGAGAAAAACAAGCCTAAAGAAAAATGTGTACATCCTTACTGAATTACTAGAGCCTCGGCAAATTACTGTGGATATCCGGGCAATCATTCACCTGCTGCTATCAAACTAAAAAAGAACAGTTACCTTGGCAACTGCCGTATCTCACATTACACTGTGTTACTTCCAAGACAGAAACATGGTCTTAGGAGAGAGTTGTGAAGGCCATGTGGGTTTTACGTTTTCATTGGCAATGTCCTCAGGGACATCACAGCAGACTTATAAAGCTATCCCAATTCTCAATTAGATAGAAAAACAAATGCCTTTTCATTATATAAAATGAAATGACATCTAGATATAGCCTCCATCTTAGGCCCATAAAATTTGTAGGGAGAATTTTGTTACCTTAGTATTAAAAATATACAAATAAACTATATATAGCAAAAACAATCCATAGAAAGAAGGGAAGGAGTTCAGTGACTTCAGGACACTTGCCTTTCACACTCTGCAGTGTCCCAAGGACTGAAGATGGTTTTGGCATTACTTATTTGTACATAGGCAGAATATACCTGCTTCCCTGGCCTGTCCTGTGGCTGCAGAAACTTACACCACATTTTCCGGGCTGCGAACTAAAGTTTAACCAGCTCTGCCCTTCCTGCAGCCAGCACTTTGCTGACACACTCCAGGGTGTCCACAGGGAACCTTGAGCGGCCTGAGGTCCTCCTACCACCTTCCTCCTTCCACTGCCTGCATCCCAATTAGCTACAGTAACCACCGAGCTTTTCAACCACATTAGGTATTCTAGCCATTTTCACAGCAAATGTTTGGCAGCAAGGTAACATAGCTCTTATCAGAGACTTACATTTGTAGGCACTACATGAAAAGTTCAACTTTCTCAACTATAGCCACTGTTTTTGACAGATGTCGCTTTACCGCCTGCACTGGAAATACAGAACTGAAGTACTGATGCTTCTAAAAACAGGAAATAAACCAGGCTGATCTGAACTCAAGCTTCATGGCTTATTAATAATATTTTTTTCTGCTGATGCATTTACAGATGTTCTTCATTCACTACATACATGCCTGAACGTGAATTGTGAAACACCATACCAACTGCAGTTATCTCAAATCACCTACGCTTCTTTTGCCTGATTACAGCAGAGTAATGCCTCTCAAATTTAATTTACATTGAGAAAAACTATTAATCAGATTCCTCCAAAGATTCATGTAATACTACCCACGTTGTTTCAAAAATATTGATGGTTACTATGTATTTTAGATTTTCTATAGAATTGTACAGAATCTTATCAAATGTACTACAGGATACTAACTGTGGCATCACTTACTGACAGCATCACGCATGTATATCACATATGAGCTCAAACTGCTAAGATTTTAGGTTTTACAAAATGTATTTGCTTTAATACTAAATTATGCAGGATTTTTCCCAAAGGATTACAATATATAGAGTCTGATATAGAATTAAGAATATAGAGAGTCTGATATAAAACCAAGAAACTATGGAGCTTATTTTGAAATGGTCTAAAAGGTCACAATTACCATGAAAAAACAATTTAATGGTTTTGGCATGGGAAGCCTCTGTACTTCCATGTATACTATATATTACGTTACAACACTAGGATCCAGAAGCCTAATTAAAATTTACATTCCAACCTTGAACGTAAGAATTTGATATTTTGATAGAGTTTAAAAAACTGATTAAATTAACAATTCCTAAAAAGTATGGAGAACAGTGGCTGCTTCTATTTATACACAAATAAGCGTGCTTATATATTGACCTTTTTCAAAACAAGAAGGAAAAAAACAAAACCCACCTTATAAAAGCAGGTACAGGCTATTTAAAACAGAATTGTTAAGACAATGAGGATGGGGTACATTGAGAATTATGCTACAAAACACAAAACCATGTAGTCATGGTTACCATTCTTCCACTTAATGACCAATGGGTTACCATTCTTCCACTTAATGACCAATAATTTGTCGTTTCTTGATGATGTCAATTCTGAAACTATTCAGAAAATAGTTTTTGTACCTGCAACCTGTCAATGCTGCCAGCTGAGTCTTTATCAGATGGATGTGATTTGAAACTCTTTCTGTTTAAAGTTTGAGGATACACTTTGCACATGAAAGCATTTCAGTATTTTTGTTTGTGGATATATTAATTTGACAGGTTACATCGGTGCTATTCACATTATTTCTTTCTAATGTTTTCCTAGTTAATGAGAAGCTCAGCCTGAAATTATTTAAACTCATCTCAAGGAAAAAAACAAACAAAAAACCCACAACAAAACCAAAACCCTCTCACCCCCTTCACCATATGGATATAGCAAAAACTAGATACAGTGCATGAATCTGAATGGTTTTGTCTCATCTTAGACATCATCTTGCATATATACATTTTAGATCTAGAGACCTTAACTACTATTTTCCATTTTTACAGTATAACATAATCATCTAAGCCTCTCTGAAGCCATATGTAACCTAGTCTAAAGTAAGGCTTCTCTTATCTTCTTAACTGACCATTGCACATTTTCATTATCTGACCACTACACAGGACCTTAAAAAAAGAGACTCAGAAATAAATTTTTCCGGGAAACTTTAACAAGTCGGTGTATCACCATCTTTTAAAATCTTGCCAAGATGTAAGAAATTCTGTTTATTTGATTCCCACTGATTTGAAATAAGGACACAGTTATCCTACTTCCCAAGTTATGGACCTACATTTTTGATATTTGTAAGTAAACCTTTGTTTCTGCTGTGTCTAGACTCTTTCTACTTTGTATAAATAGCACAGTTCAAATATCGTGCTTTTATTCAGAAAAAAATGCCCTTATTATGTTTGCTATGGTTTATTGTTAGTGTGTTTTTCTGGTTTTCTTTTACTCTATGGATAAAGTACCACAGAAATTTATGATTCATGCAATTCCTTGAATAGGGAGGTAATTTTCAGCGTTATTACATACTACTTTTATTATTACTCTTACACTGGCTTTAGTCTTCTGTTTACACTAGACAAGTCACTGAAAGTAGCACCCACTCTCTGTTTTACAGTACTGCCACCCAATAATGTAACCAGAGACAGTTGGTGAAACACAAAACAGAAAATCAAAGACTTTATAGCCTGTGAACAGAAATAATTTCTCATTACATTATTATTTATCATCCTATAGCCTTGTGTACTGGGGTGGTTAGAGAGTTTAGTATCTCATTTCTTGTCCTGTCAATCTTTGCTGGAGCCTTGGTGTGCCGGCAGCTACTGCAGGAGGTCAAGTCATCATGCACTGAGGTCAAAGGCAGACTTTTCGAACTGTTCTTTCCGACAAATACTTACTGCATACTACAATTTTGAGTAGATATTCTTCATGTGACAAACTAAGAAGATGGAGTAACTTTGCACTACTTGTAACAGAAGAGCTATATTTGAGAGTATTATTAGCAAGAGATTATTTTCATATTACTTACTGGACCATATTAAAGTTTATATTAATACTTTTACTCAGAAAGGATGTTATCAGTATTTCACTAATTTCTAGTTGTACAACCGTCCTAACTCCGTAAGGGCGCTCCTAGTACACAGAACTTCAGAGAAAAGGGATTACTTTCACAAGGATTAAAAATTAGGGATGTCAGTTAATGTTTGTATGTTTAATCTTTCTATACTTTTAAATTAGAGAAGACTGTTTATTTCCATACCAAATTCAGATTATTGATATGACTCTATTTCATAAGGTTTTTCAATTACATCACCTCTCCTTTATACTAGCTATTTTTTCTTTCTTTGGAAGAACACACCTACTTCTTGGTTTTGAAATAAATCCAAGACCCTCATGCACAGAAAAACCAATGTATCAATAATTTAGATTATTCAAAATACTATAGTTGTCTAACAGATTGGGATTTCCCAAACTAGACTGAAGAGAGGTAACACAGGAATTGTGCTTTTAATAGTAACTTTTTTCCTATAGTGCTCTAAAAGTCTAATGCACGCACTTCACATGCATTACCATAGTTATGCCTATTTTACAGGCAGGTTAACTACAGCACACAGAGACGAAGCAGCTGTCTCATCACTGCTCTGTCATTAGACTAAGAGTGTAGGGAACATACATGTCCTATATTCCAATCTGATACTTTACTTAGCCATACTTCCTCTGGTTGCAATATTACTAGGTGCTCCATTTCACACAATCACTGATGCTAGAGGATTCAAAATAAAATCTAAAGTCATCCTATAGAAACAATACCACAAACTCAGTTTTAACTTAAGAGTTTTGTTTTGGTTTTAACAAGGATCTAGTAACCACTAATTCTGGAAAAAAAATATTTGGTTAATTGCAAGTCATTCAACTTTGTCTTAGTTATTTCATGCTGTATGTTTCCCAACCAGCCTTCTCTAGTCTTGCTATTACCCTAGCATCAAACTGGTCCTTCTACCAATTTATACATTTTATAAAACTTATCAAACCCATTTCACAGCTTGCACAATCCTAAAGCCTATGATGAACCTCTGCCATGGCATATATTTCTGTTTCTACATCCTTTATCTTTGACTCTTTGAAACTCCCATCTAACTATTTCAAGTCAATAGCTTCAGAATATGACTTCACAATTCAAAATGCTGCTTATTACACATAAAGTGCTTATTAAACACAAAGTATTACCAGATTTTCTTTTCCCATGCTTGATCTCCTAAAATAATCACATTCTTCAAAAGCTTCAGATAAACTACATTTGTTATTGGTCACCTCTAGTAAAGAGTCAAATGTATGTCCTTTCTTTGTGTATTTCCTTTGATAGCTTTTTGTGTGCTCTTTAAATAGCACTGGACTATCAAGAAAGCAGTCCAGCCTTGGTGGCAGCAGTGCTTCAAAATCATCAACAGCAAAAAGCTCTTTTTCCTTACAAAACAAAATAGTTGTTATGAATTAAAACAATTTTGAACTTCAATCAGTTTTACAGCATTCTCAAATTTCCCTGTCTCTTACATAAATATTAGTGTGAACACTCTCTGATGTCACAATTCAATTAAAAATAAACTTCTAAACTGAAGAAAAGTATATTTCTAATCCTGAAGCAAGGTTATGAATATTTTTGATTGGTTTAAAGTAAGTTCATTATTTTCAGGCTATCTGCAGCTTTAAAAATATACCCTTGTTCAAACTCCATATTAATCTTACTTGTGATAATACTTCTGAAATCTGATACAGGATATTTTCTTTTCAAATACTTTTTCTTCCCCTGTCCACATGCTCTTCCAAATATATATATACTTGTACAGCATATATTCTGCATAAAATCACATGACACACTTTAAAGTTATCTCTTAGCAAGAAAAAAAGGCTTAATCTAACTTTGACAGTTTTCAAAAATCTAGGAATGTTACGTTAGGAAAAACTCAAGGTAGTTATTTCTCTCTTGCTGAGATTGTTCAAAAAGTGAGAGCATTTCCTGCTCAAGAATTAATTAGTTTCTTCTCTTACTCAACACTTAAAGTCACAATTCTGGCTGGGACACTGTAATCATTTCCACAGTCACCAACTATAAAATCACAAAGATGTAACTTTTTAGTAAATAATAAAGCAGTCTATTTGAGCTCATGTAGTCCTGTACTTGTTCTAATATTTCTGGTAATTAGAAAAGATAAATAGTCAGAAAGCCAATTCCTATTTCATAGGGCATTTTCCATGTTTCTGACACAAACACTGCTAGTTGAGCTGGCATTCAGCCTCATTGCAGAGCAACTGAGAGTTATTTTACCTGCGCTTAGAAACCCCATGTTCAGCACAGTGCTGGGATACAAAGGAACACTGCCAGAAGTTCAGATTTATGCTGATTGTGCATTGGCTTGCTGGGATTCTCACTCAGGTTTAAAACAAACAAAAACACAAAATTAATGCCACTGAGAACAAAATATAATAGCCATAAATCTTGATTAGTTAACATTTTAAGCAAGAAAAAGTCAAATATATATGAAGGCAAATAGCACACAAAGTTCAAAGCTGACATGTCATGGAAAAATGAAACTTTCAGCCAGCATCTAGCTCTTTCCCTTCAATACCCAGGTCTTGTGCAGCATTAGGGTCATGTGACCAGTGTAAGAAATCTGAAGCATTGCTTATTTTTGGCTATCACTTTCACTTATGGATCCAGAATGTTTATCAGATAGAGCACGATTCTCACATGTGAATACTTACATGGGATTTTTTCAAAATCCGACCAGATTTCATCCTAAATTGTGCTGGACTGTCACTTAGTGTTCTAAATGAAAACAGCAGCAGTGCAATTACTTTGTAGTAATTATTTCTTTCAACGCTAAACCTAAACCCAAGCTGTTCATATGAAATCCCTCCATTACTCCCTGGAAAAATGCTTGAGCTATTACACCAGATTCTGTAGGTCATTATCACAGCTTTGCATCTTGGAAACATTAACCAGCAGTCGAAAAAAGGATGGCAAGCAATATTAAAATCTGCCATTCCAAGAATAATGTTTCAAAATAGACTGCAGGACTCTCATTATGCCTGATAGTTCTAACAGTTTGCAGTAACTGATTCATAATGCCATGAACATTTTCACTGCCCAGGAACTGAAAACGGACAGGCTGTCCCGTTTTCCATTTGGGCTCATTGAGGAACTGTGGCTGATCAGAATGCTTAACCCAGTCTGTTGTTTTAATTGCTTTACTGTGAGAAAAAGAAGCATTCCGCATCCCTACTAAATTATTCCTCCTTTCCCCATGTACTGCAGCTGCGCGCATGTAACACTGGAATCCCAATCTATCCCTTCCTATCATAGTCTGGCTAAAGCAAAAAATATGTTACTTATTTTCTGCATATTTTCCACAATTTTCAGGCCACAGTTGAAAGAAGGGGTTCTCAAAAGCAATTTAATTTACAAAACACAGTGCTTTTACTCCACTTACTGTCTCCTTAAATCTTGCTATGTTGTCTTACATTCAGGTGTTATATAGAAAGGACACCAAGATGTTGACAACATGTGGCAGGGAGTACCGTTGTGTACCTAGGCAGCACTTGGAAGAATATTCTATGAATTATACTGAATCTAGAAAATCTAGTGTCAGTGAACCACAAACCCCCAAAAAATCCAAGTGCAAATTACATCACTGTTTCTGCAATGTTTGTAAGGACTTCCACTGTCTCTTTTTCACTGCTCATATGCTTTTGTGAAAGCCTTAAGCCTGTACTATATTTCAGCCTTAGATCTGTAACAGGAAGCTGTATACACCACATAACACAAATGTTTCCCAGCACCATGAAGAGAAGGAGCAGTACAAACAGGTTCTGAAACAAAACTAATTGCAACAACTGACTGAAAGCTTTTGGTACCATGCAGGCAAGCCATGAACACCACTGTTCTTACATGATACTTACTGCA
Organism: Rhinoptilus africanus; assembly: GCA_013400135.1. NCBI lineage: Eukaryota > Metazoa > Chordata > Aves > Charadriiformes > Glareolidae > Rhinoptilus > Rhinoptilus africanus. The sequence goes on from VXBO01014094.1 coordinate 32,920, forward strand.
CAATAAAAGACTTTACTAAACCATTGAAATAAACTTGCCAGTCAAGCACAACCACCTCAGCTTATTAAGGTTGTCACCATAGCTCCAAGGGTTTGGTGGGGGATTTTCTTTTCTCCCTTAAAAAAAAAAGAAAGAAAGAAAGAAGGAAAATAAAAATAGTTACCTTGCACTAAGTTTCAACCATTTTGTCTCTCAGTCTCCAATGACTACTTCTATCCTAAATACATTTTTCACATTACCAGGTTAACAGAAGTGAAGTCTGCCCAAAGCATGCAACTGCCACCTTTACAAAGAACAGATCCATGGGTGCCACACTGGACGCCAAAAATTCTATACGCCAAAACAGCTAAACTCTCATGAAACTGAAAAGTTTTTGCTTCTCTCACTGTAGCTCTATGTGAGGTTAAATTCAGAATTTAGTGAAACTGAAGAAGTTAAAATACCACCAATACACAAATAACAGTGACAGCAAAGAAATGGAATCTAGTACATTCAATTTCAAACAAAGCAGAAAGTTTCAGAAAGAAAATACACACCTTGGAGAAGTACCTTACTTTAGAATTCTGCAAGCCTATTTTTATTATGATCAATTTTTCTTGAAAAGAATATTCAGGGTTAAAAAGCATATTTGCAACCTCTTCTACAATATGGCACTATTTGTTCAAGTGCCATAGGTAGAATCCATCTGCAGTCTTAGTATTTAACTGTAAGTGGATGATATTTATTCTGCTAGTACATTTTTTCCTGACATTTATATTACCTCAGAAGACAACACTGCCTTTGGAAATTCTATTTCAGATTGAGCTAATTGAACTTTTGAAGGCATGGTAATCTCGTCATGAATCAGCAGCGTTGGTTATGACTTTGAAGGGGCGGCATCTCACAGAAAATGGTATTTTTTTTTCAGCTTCAGTGAAAAGGAATCAAGTTGCATAAGAAGGTAAATTAACTTCAAGTGAACCAGACCCCTAGAGGTATAATCCCTAAATGCCCCACTCCCACTACGCATGTACATACACATGCTTAAAAGATGGCTTGTCTTTATGAATAAGACTAAAGCTCTTCTAAACTTAAGTTTACTGCTTTTATTGCATCTGTCAGGCTAATAGGAAGCGCATTTGAAGAACTAGAACAATATATTACAACATATTCATTATATACTTGAGGCAAATCATTTACTCTGGAGTAATCATTAGCTCTGGAGATCCTCTGGTGAAAAGAACTGTGGGATTTAAACCTAATTACTTGTAATTGATAAAGTTTCTTATTTAGAGGTCATCAATCTAAATCGAGGTCACATAAAGCAGCAAATAAGCACTAAATACAGTTTTCTACCTGAAAAGAACTGGTATTCTCAGACAGGAACCATGGAGACGGGAACCACAAAGCTGCTTCTTCTGTAAACAATACAGTCCATCCCCCTAACTGCCTCTAAAAGCATTCACTGTACAGAAAGAAAAGCAAGTTCTTATATGTTGTGCAGCACTACTAATGTATTTTCTAAAGAGGTCCACGTACTAAAGAAAAATTTGAAAACAACTAATCTAGAATAAAAACTATCTATTGGATATTCGTAAGAGTTTTTGGCAGGCAGGAAGAACATTAGTCACTGCAGCAGCCCAAAATCTCCCAACCACGTGGGAGGGAATGTGAGCAGGGGAAGAGTGGCAGGAACAAGGTTAAAAAAAAAAAAAAGAGTAAAAGGACTCCTGCTCTGAAGACTTAGTTTGTGCTTTCAATCAAACATATGTCGATTCTAAATGGACTTTGTCTTGAAGTGCAAGTTGAAGAACAGGCCTTTTCAGAACTCCCAGTTCCTTTCATACAGTTCTGCTCACTATTTCTGCTGCAACAATTATTTGGGTGCTCATGGCACAGTGGAACAGTTTCAGCGAAAGGACAGAAAGCACTTCTAAACAAAATAGCCAAAGCCTCCAGCTCTGACATTCACCTATGTATGTAGAAAACATAGGCAAAAGTCCTTCACACTCAGAAAGACAGTGGATTTTAGATTACCATACCTTAACAAAAAGAAGCTACATTATTGAACGGAATATATTCAAGTACATGCCTGTGCTGGATCCAAAACCAGGCTTATTAAATGTAGCCTCTCTCAATAAGCTGTTGGAGTACCCTTTTCAGAGAATCTGAAGTAGGCTTGAGCACAAAATAGGTGCCGAGTCATTTAAGTGTGATACAATGGAGGCAAACTTTCAGTACATGCTTAGATGACTAGAAAACTGAAGGCAAGTTAGGCTCCACAACGTGTGGGAGTAATTACAGTTGGGCACTCCACCCCACAGCTGGGACCCAACTCCTTCTGAGGCTCTGGATCTGAGAAAGTGTGCTATTCCACTGCATACTGACTTCATGTACGAGATTAAGCTTTCCATGGCATGCAGCAATAATATATTAAATCATGTGTTCTTCCTGTACTACAGGAAAAGATTATTTTAAAGCTATTTGGGATCAAACACAAATGTCTACTCGGACCAAACCCCAATTCCAGTATTTTAGGGAGAATTGGCCAAAGCCCAAATAATAATAAATTAAAATTCTCATTTTATGTCTCAACCTGGCATATGAATTTGTCTCTTACATTTTCCAAAAAGGTAAGCATTACTAGAAGGAAATGATGTATTTTAATTCAAAGATGGACATTTTGCGTAAAAAGAATCTGAAAGTTATCATCAGGGACAACTTACTCCAAAATACATGGACAATCTGAAAGCAATTGCTACATAAACAAGGGAAGAACCTTAAAGAAGTACCACAGTTTGAGAAGACAAATTTCTATTATATCCTGTTTACTAGGATATAGGTTTACTAATAATGCTCAATGATTTTCAATAATTCATAATTAAGTAACAAGCATGACCTTTTCTGAAACAAATATTTAATTTAAGCCTACAAAAAAGACAGAAAATCAGTATACTGTCACCAGACAGTGTTATCACTCAGCAATTAGCATCTTTGTAGAAGATATGTATGTCTTACCGTCTAAATTAATCTCTCTCCACAATAATAGTTTCCTTTTGATAGTGAATATTAATGAAGGAAAACTGTGAAATAGTTCAGTTATTTGGCTTAAAGCTTATTTACTGCAGTACACGTTTTCTACATGAAGCACCAGCGTCTCCTTTCATTACATGGACACCCCATCGTGTCTAAGCAAAATTCTGCCTGCTGTAGCAGCAGGGCACAGTAACGGTGAACGCACAAGAAAAGTCTGTGCACCTTGTACAAGGGTAAGATGTCATCGACTACAGCTCGTTAACAGTTGTTCTTGGAAATGAAGGAGAGGGAGAACCTGAGTGAAGCAGAACAATGACTGATGCCAGACATAATTAGCCAACCAAAAAACTCTATCAGCTTATGATAAACACTAAACAGGAGGAGATGTGAGATAGTAGCAACACAAGCCATTAAATTGCCTCATGACAGCAAAAATGCCTGTAAGTATTCCAGCATTAAGTTATTTAATGCAAAGGCAGTGCCAGCGTCTCTGCACCCTGCACAGTTAATTACAACCTAGACAATCTGCCCATGAAGAAACAAGTGTTGAAAGTAGGTTTTTTCCTTTAACAAGGGTCAGGGCAATCTCAAGCACAAATACAGGCTGGGCAGAAAATGGACTGAGAGCAGCCCTGAGGAGAAGGACTTGGGGGGGTTCACAGATGAGATGCTCAACGTGAGCTGGCAACATGTACTTGCAGCCGGAAAGACAACCATATCCTTGGCTGCATCAAAGGAAGCATGGCCAGCAGGTCAAGGGAGGGGATTCTTGCCCTTTGTTCCACTCTGCTGAGCGGCCACCTGGAGTACTGTGTCCAACTCAGGGGCCCCCAACATAAGAAGGACATGGACCACTTGAAGGGAGTTCAGAGGAGGGTCATGAAGATGATGAGAGGGCTGGAGCACTTCTCCTATGAAGACAGGCTGAGAGAGTTGGGTTTGCTCAGCCTGGAGAAGAAAAGGCTTTGGGAAGACCTTCCAGCAGCCTTCCAGTATCTAAAGGAGGTCTACAAGAAAGCCAGAGAGGGACTCTTTNAGGAGGTCTACAAGAAAGCCAGAGAGGGACTCTTTATCAGGGATTGTAGAGATAGCATGAGGTTATAAACTGAAAGAGGGGAGATTTAGATTGGATATTAGGAAGAAATTCTTGTCTGTGAGGGTGGTGAGGCACTGGAACAGGTTGCCCAGGGAAGCTGTGGCTGCCCCATCCCTGGAAGTGTTCAAGACCAGGCTGGATGGGGCTTTGAGCCGCCTTTTCTTGTGGGAGGTGTCCCTGCCCATGGCAGGGGTATTGGCACTAGATGATCTTTAAGGTCTCTTCCAACTCTAACCGTTCCATGATTCTATAAAATCTGCCAGTAAAACAGACACACCATGTCAAATTACACTCTGCATTTGCTAAATAAAAAAAGGTGATTTTTTTTTTCTTCACACAGAGAAGAAAATCAATTTGTTTCTATGCCAGATGCTATAATGAAAGGTACTACTATATGTTAAAGTTTTATCTTCAAGTTAAAGATGTAGTTGAACTTGTTTTTAAAAGTGTGACAGAATATTCACTGAAGTCACATGAGACCACTTCTTCCTTGAAGTGAAATGTAGAAGCGTGTACATCCTTGTTATGCACATTCTGTATGCATTATAAATGCAACATCTAGAAAATTAGGTATTTCAATTGCTTTGGGGGATTGAGAGAATATAGCAGTTGGAGAATGGCAGAAAATCCTCTTTACACACAGTCTTTACACTGACTTTCAAGTGAACAAACCTGAGTTTAGACAGATCTTTCTGTTTGTTCCATACCATAAAAGTAACTATCTCCCTTCAGTATGAATTTTAGTATAAACCAAAATATGTAAGAACAACTATCTGAGAAGACCAACAGCCTGCCTTTTCAGAATACAGCATATGAATTTACAGCACATTCAGCCTAAGGGCAAAAGACTGACATGTTTTCCAGAAAGATTAAAAGTTGCCAAACAGGCTCTCATAAAAATATCATTAAGGCCTGCAATTATTCTTAGGGTTAGGATTTGGAAACAAAGAAAGCCTAACACTGAATGAAGGCTGAAAAGGGGTTGTCAGAGCAACGGGTGGGCTGCAGGAACATCTCCTTACAGCTCTTGGTCTTGGGTTAAGGCTCAGATGAGGGCCTAGAATTAGCATTGAGAAGAAAGGTAGATCTTAGAGCTGCAGCATAAGGAGGACTAAAAGGCCTGCCAAACAAAGGGGAAGGCTGCCAAAAGAAATTTCCCCCGAAAGCCTCTCTCTCTGGGTCACGGCTGTTGGTCCTGGGTAAAGACTTATCCGAGGATCAAGGGTTAGGGTTGGCAGAAAGAGGCTGGCAGAGAGATCCCAGAGCTACATCATGTATAGGGCCAGAAAGGGGCTGCCAGAGTAAGGGGAGGCTGCCAAAGGAAACCTCCCCTGACAACTTCCTCAGGTTACGGTTCAACTGAGGGCACTGGCTGTGAGTCTGGTAAAGCCCAAGATCTACAAATAATACTTATGCCACTACTTTTGTCCCAAATTTTTTTGCCCATTTTCCCAGTAATCTGTACACTTATAGACTCTTCTGAGAAAGAGTGGTTTTACTGTCATAATGTGGTTCTGTAAACTATTGTACTAATCTCAGTTCTGGCAGAATTCACAGATTTTTCTGTTGTTCCCTTGAATCTTCAGTGACATCTCAGTTTTGCTAAAAGACCCTTCCACATAAAAATGAACCACCCCATTCACAAGTACGTATTTGAGAGACAAGTAACCTTGGACTGTCTCCCCCATATACCTGCATTGTTCTCAAGACCTGCAGATTTCTTTTTCCTAGACATTTTCATTTGGGCATGACTGAAGATCAGACAGAAAAAAACCCTCTGATGAATCTGAACTAGCTGCCAGTTTTTATTTTGTTATATATATTAAGTTCCAAAATATCCTGATTCTCTCTTAGGAGACTGACAGTTCTATTTTTCTCTCCCTTACATCTCTGTAGACTTGGAATAATTTTCAGAGAATGTGGAACTCAAATCAGGCTGGAAATAAAAGAAGATACTATTATATCCACATCAAGGGTAAAGCACAGAGAAAAAATGAGATCAGGAAAGCAATGCCCTGCTGGCTAGCATTTTACCGAACCTATACACAGGGTAACAACCTCCTACTTGTTCATTCTTGTACTTTTTACAAGCAATTACATTTCAAAAAAGGACTGATAATTAGACTTCTAATCAACATAAATTTCCTTTGCGTAGATTTTGATGGATCAGAGCAGACCAATTTCCCTTAACATCTAGGTTGTCAATAAGCGAAAAAGCTTAGGAAGTTCACATTTCTCATTTTTCTAACAAACTTTCTGTTAATTATTAAAAATACCACCGACATCTTAAAATGCTTAAGGAAATGCTGCTTCTGGTGGAGCAGAATATTTTTGTAGAACTGACACTACAATAAATGGTATAAGGGAAGTCTAACAAAAGATCATTTATGAAGATATGCCTAGAAAACTTAAAAAATTATAAGATATATTAATATATGTACATAAACTAGTTTCTACTCTCAAGTACAGTTACATTGGTTTACAATTGGTGTCATCATCTTGTTGCCAGTCATCTGCTTTATGCAGCACGTGTATATATATATATTAAAAACAGTGACCACGTATATATATTTTTAGAAAAATATAAAAAAATAATACCGTTCAGGACAGTAGGGAAGACAAAAAATTAAGTTATAAATTATATACAACAGATATTTCCTCTTGGTAATCTTCCAGTTTCTAACTAATTTCAGTATTTTCTGGGGTTTTTTATTATTTACTTTTATTCCTTTACTTTCTGGAATATGATTCTCTAAACATACTTATTTATTACACAAAAAAAGCAAATTATAAGTCTGCAATGCAAATCATTATAGATAAATTTAAATTTTCTTAATGTTTTTCTTAAATTTTTATCATTTATCATAGAATCATAGGATGGTTTGGGTTGAAAGGGACCTTAAAGACCATCTAGTTCCAACCCCCCTGCCCTGGGCAGGGACACCTCCCACTAGACCAGGCTGCTCAAAGCCCCATCCAGCCTGGCCTTGAACACTTCCAGGGATGGGGCATCCACACCTTCTGGGCAACCTGTTCCAAAGTCTCATCACTCTCATAGCGAAGAATTTCTTCGTCATAACTAAATCTTTCAGCTTGAAGCCATTACCCCTTGTCCCGTAACTACATGCCTGTGTAAAGTCCCTCTCCAGCCTTCCTGTAGGCCCCCTTTAGGTACTGGAAGGCTGCAATATAGGCTGCTTCATATTTTTTTCCCCCTCAATTGTCAACTGCAATTCATTTACTTTCTGGGGGAAGAAAAAAGAAAAGTTCATATTTTTCAGCTCTCAAACCCTGAAGTAATCTGTCATTTTAAACATTTTCTGACCTTCATAAAGTCATCGCTTTATATTCAGCTTTCTAGATGCATTCAGCAGACTAAAAGACTTCAAATTCTTGTGCAAATTATAGAAGGTAGGAATATTGGGAAGATAAATCAGAAAAAACAGCACAAAACATACACGTTAAAGTGATGCTCTTACACTTACACCATACTTCAGTATATCCACATAGATAGACCTAGAGTCTGGACTTTTAAGGTAGGGTTCTTGAAATTTATGGCTATATGATAAGACCACTAGTTCTCTTACACCTGCCTGCCTCAATACATAGGTTTGTGCTTTAGAGGTTAATGTAGAGTTCTGCAAGGCCAGATTTAGGATCCACGCAAAACAGAACTGGATTTTCCATCAACTTCTCTACATATTCTCAATAAATTGCAATAACATTATAACAATAAATATTATATTTAATCTACCTTAGTTTGAGAGTTTATCAGCTCTTTAAACATTTGCTTTCATCAGACATTTCGACCTTCTCCTGGCAGAAGGCTTTTGTATTTTCATTAAAAGGCCTTTCAGCAGCTCAGGAGGGATAAAATAACCCTGTATTCAAGGCTAATGGCAACCATCAAGATTCTGTGCCAAAGTGCTACTGAAAAATCACAGCAAATAATCTTCAAGAAATAACCTTGTTCATGTTGTGATCTATTGCATATTGTCCTTTCTTCTGTGATAAAAATCACACGAAAAGATTTAACAGAATCATGACCCAGAGCAAGATCACATTCTCACATAAACAGCAGGGGAAAACCGAACAAAAAAACACAACAAAACACTGCCGCCTCAAAAGACTTGTGAAGAGAAAGGAAAAAATCTCATAAAAAGAACAGCACCCACTCAATGACAAAGGTGTTAAAAAAAGGATTTAAAAATAAATTTGATTCTTCAAAGTGAATGACAGGTTCAATTTAGCATAGTTTCAGTTCCTCAACAGAAAAAAATAAAAATCTGTATTCTTGATCTAGCTGAACTTTCTCACTAATCAGAATAAAATTCTCATTATAATGATGCCTGCTTACATTTCTGTAGTCTGTCAGAGTTTCTATTATAAGCCCTTATTCACAGGAGTTTAATTTTGTATTTTAGCAAAAAATGATGTGATTTTGCACAAAAGACTTCAATTTGGGACATTTAAACCATATCTAGATTAAATTGCTTCAAATATGTAAGTGCATAGCATGTCTCATGTATTTCAAAGTCATTTATTTTTAGGTTGACCAACTCATCCCTTCTTCTTGACAGATAGCCTTCCTTTGTACATTTATCCATATTCCTATGACTTCCTCTGCTGAAGTTTGCCAGTTTTCTGTCTTTGAAAAAGCTTTGCTATGGGCTCTATACAGTTGTTTCTGTTACAGGGAGGGAAAGGTATCATCAAAGAAGTAGTGATCCTGCATACCTTGGGGCTGCACAACTCCACTAGAGATCTGGACTGACAGAATAGCTATTAATCTACACCAATACAAGAACTTGCACACACTCCCTTTATGGTTGACAAGGTAACAAGGATACATCTCAATGCGTCTCTCGAAGGGCAAAACCAAATCAGACAATAGCGTTGCTCCTTCTATAATTTCCTTCTCACTATTTCCCTAGAAGAAGATTCATAATGAGAGCAACAGTACCTTGAGAAAAAGACACATCAGCCACACATCAGAGGGAAAAGACCTAAAGAAGTGCCAGTGGTAACATCAGTTAAGCATTTGGGGAGGTTTTATTTGTTTTTAAGAGATAGTGGTTTCTTCTTTCATAAAAAAAAAAGTTGGTATATGTATTTGTATTCTTCAAGACTGACTAAGTAAAGTCCTACTACAGATGATTTCTGTTCCCTAACCCAACATACAAATATGTAAGAAGTTTTGCATTCTTGGTATCTCTTGCTAATAGCTGACTGATAAGATGTGTATTTATAACCTTGGAAGTTGGTCACAAGTTAGTAAGAAAGAGGAAAAAAAAAATTCACTACTGCATGACTTGAATGACCTAGAACACTCATAATTAAGACAACAGTCAAATAACACTCTTCTTTCTGGTTCATTTTAAGTACCTTTGTATTGGAAAAAGAGTGATGTAATAAAAAAATCAAATATTTAAAAGGCTAGAATAAAATTATTATATAGATCTGAGAACAATTTTATATGACTTGAATTTGCTTTTTACAGTTTATCTTTTTAACAGTTTATTTTCATCACAATTAAAATCAAACCCTTAAGGCTGCTCAAACACTCATTATTAATGACAGATCATTAAATATAACTCTCCAAATAAGGTTATAACTTTAATTCTAAAGAAGTTAAGGAACTTCAGATACCATCTTGCATTCTAACATCCATGTGATGGAGGATTATGCAAATCACAACTTTTTCCCCTTGTCCAAATACATTTATTCATACAAAGAAAATGTACAGGCTCTTGATTTTTTCAACCTTTACCTCCAATTTTGGTGATTTTACTCTAAAACAGAGTAATTTCAAACACCATATAAGGCAGGTCACTCATGTTCTCATTCTGCAAATCTTGCAGGGTTGGCTAAGTAAGAACAATTAATAGGAATAAGGGTTGCATGATGAGCCTGACTAGTCATGTCCATTACTATTAAATATTCTTCAGTGTTCAAACAGCTTGGTGACTTTAAACCACTGTTGTCTTTGTAATTTATCGAGCTTCGGTTCTGTTCACTAGCATTACCTTCGTTCTCACCTTTTTTATGTAGAATTTATTGCATTTTTGAAATGAACAAATGAAATTGAAAATCTACTATAGATTTTAAAGCTAAGATTAGCAAGACACACATAAGAAAGAGCAGTGCAATTACAGTTGTGAAAATGTGTTCTAAGGAATAACCCCCACAGGTTCAGTGTCTTCTAAGATGTATTAGGCACAGTAATAGCACTGTCACCAGCCTGTAACTCCTGTGTCTTCAGTTATTTCATTTTACTGCACGGTAAGCAACAGAATAACTCACTAACCCAGAATGTGCCTGCAAGACTCTGCTAACTGCTCTGACCAAAAAAAGGGGGGCAGGCGGGGGGAGAAATAATTATTTATCAACATTTATATGTTGTTCATTAAACATATACAACATATGGTTCATATTCTATATTTCATATAAAATAGAAATTGTTTCTTAAACTAGAATATTTATACTGGTGTAATAAAACTTACCTCATTTGCTTCATGTTAATGAATGAAGATTGACTCCAGGAACCACCTGTTTACCACAGTTCAGGTACCACTATACGGCACTATATTAAGAAGTATTTGTATGTCTTGCTCAGCTGCTCCTTAATGCATCCAACAAACATACTTGAGAGCTAGAATGAAACACTTAAAGTCTACTACATGTAGAATTGATTTAGTAGCTACAACTGATCTACTATATTTAAATCCTCTATGCCACACCTTTTCTCAGATGTTATTTAGCTTAATTTACCATCTATAGAATGTTTAATTCAAATGGCAAAGAAATAAACACATCCAAGACCTTGTTCCTTTATCTTCTCATTTCTGCCCAGAGCTAACCGAATCCATTGCCAAATTGGTTTTAAAATATGGTTTCATTAATTCTCTCCTCAGACATACCAAAAGAATATTTGATTTACCTATGGGCCATATATCTCTGACAGCCAAGCTTTAAAGTATATCTATATTCAGCATTCCAGTTTCTGTCCCAGTTGAGACATGAGGCTTAAACATTCTGACTAGAAAACAGAATACGTAATTTTCTTGAAGCTTGGGTCTAGTCATGCCATATCAGGCTATGTCATAAAACTAAAAGTAGCAAGGCGGAGTGTGACATTAAAAATAAGACAGTGCAGGCATTGTGCTATTAAGCCATTCTAATATTTCTTTCAATAAAACCTCACTGAAAGCTGGTTAAACTAAGATACTCTCATTGGAGACTAAATATACATAGGAATTAAAGAGAAATAATCATGCAGTTCTTGCAGTGCTTGCTCTAGGGATTTCATACGTGCAGGCCTCATGAAGCACTGGTATAATCCAAGTAAATGAAACCACCTCTGGATAATTGACACGTGATAATCCACTAGAGTGAAATTTTTTCCAATTGAATTATTAGTACATTTCCTTTACTCACAATCCCTTCCACGAGTGTGTGGTTAATCGTTTATATTACCACCTTGACTTTAGTTACATCATACTGCAAAATGTGGTTCAAGTACTAGTATTCAGAAGACTGCCAAAAGGGTAGTAGAAAGGGGTGTTTCACATTGACTGTAACAGGACACAGAAGCTGATTCAAGGTCCGTAATATAGTTAAATACAGTTAAATAGGTAAACATGAAAGAGACAGATGAGAGATTTAAAAGTATTTGTGCTTTTACAGGCTTAAGAAGCAAAGAAGATTCACTCTTTTACATAGGCTTATCAATTGCATGACTGTGACCTTCCTCACATATCCATTAATTTTACTACAGTGCCTAGTAAAAAATTCTCAGTGCCTCAGAGTCATTACAGAATGACAAGACATTGATAGAAATTTCAGATTTAACTACAAAAATCAGTATTCACATTCTGCAGTAAAAGACATCTATAGCAAATTTTACTATTTTCCCCTGTGCCTATGACCTTACACCAGGAATAGAAATTAAATGCAAAGATATGAAGAAACTATGAAACTGAGATAAAGGGTACAAGGTCAACAGTACCCTCCAGACCTTCAAAATGCTTTCATTTGTGTTTCCAAGTTACAGCACAGTTCCTCTGAAATGACTCCCTAGTATAATAGCTTGACAAAACTGTCACATTTCATGCTCTTGAGAAGTTATTCAGCCTTCATATTGCTTATTACGTGCCAAGCTTGGTGACTGAGAACAGTCAGCATGGATTTACCACTGGTAAATCATGCCTGACCAACATGATTGCCTTTTATGTTAAAATGACTGGATTTGTGAATGAGGGGAGAGTAGTGGATGCCCTTTAACCCAACCAGGCTTTCAGCACTGTCTCCCACAATGTTCCCTCCCAGGACCTGTTATGTTCAACAACTTTGCTGATGGCCTGGAAGAGGCAGGGTCATCAAGTTTTGCTCATCAAGTTTTCAGATGGCACAAAACTGAGGGGGCACCCCTGGTTGATAGGCATGAGAGACACTGTCCTGCAAGGAGAGGCTGAGGGTCCAGGACTTGTTCAGCTGGGAGAAGGGACGGCTTTTGGGATACCCAACAGCAACATCCCAGTGCCCATGGTGAGGTTATCAAGAAGACATAGCTACAACAGTCTATGGCAGGAGGGCGAAAGATACTAGGCAAACTGAAGAGGACCCACTGGTAATAAGGAAAGACTTTTTTTCTATTAAAACAGTCAGATGGTGGAACAGGCTGCCCACAGCGGCTGTGCAGTCTCCAGCCTCAAAGGCTTTCAGAATCCAAATGGATCAAGCCCTGAGCAGCCTGGGCTGACCTAAGGACTGACCCTGCTTTAAATAGCAGGTTGGACTAGAAACCGCCTGAGATCCCTTCCAAACTGAATTATTCTGTGTTTCTATTAAATTAGTATTCAGTTGATCACTTGTACACATTTTCCACTAGAGGTGACAGCTTGCAAAAATGCCCTACAGGTGAACAAGAATCAATTACCAGTATGAATATAAATCAGTTATCAATATACTACAAGGAATAATACAGACAAAGCAGATCCTAGAGCATTTTAGATTTCTTAGAATCTGCTATAAAGAATAACAAGAGAAGCTGGAAAAGAGACTGCCAGAGGGGAAAAATTTTGAACTCGTTTTTCTGTACCCATTCATTTTTAATGAGTCACCATGAAAAATTAAAAAAGGTGCTTAAAGTTTATATCCCAGGTTCTACTTTCTACTGTTTAATGAAATGATTTTTTCCCCTTTTTAAACAGAAAATAAAGGTTCAGAGCTGCTATAAAAACTTAGCTTTGTCATCTAACCATAACTATACTACACTAAACGCCTGCTGGGAAGCATAAAACTTTCCAACAGGCTGAAACAATTACAGGTCAGCTTGGCCCTCCTTCCTCTCCCCCTACCCCACCAAATCATTCTCCATTCATCGCTGAAGGGTTCTCAGAGATTAACAACATTTTTTTTCTTAAATAAAGAGTATTGGGGGCAGTAGCAAGTCTTGGAAGGTCTCACATGTTGCATCTGTTTGCAAAATGCCTGACATAGGGCTCAGACAGGGAATGCAGGACATCCACAGGAGCCTTCCTTTAGGAAAAGCCCATAAATCCAAGCTGTTTAACAATCAGATGACATTTCTTTTTTTTCTGAAATAGCAATATAATCTAGTATATCCCATAACAGGAAAACATAAAAGATTCCTACAGACCTCATAATCAGTATGGCACTTCTGTGTTAACTGCTTCATTTAGCTGTTTTATTTCTATTAAAATAGCACTAGTGACCTATAGAGCCTCTAAAAGTTCTGTATTCTCATTCCCTATATAATGCATTTATCTGACTTATGTCAAGGGGAAACATCCCATAACAAACAACCAGAAAAATCAACTCAGAACACACTAAAAACTAAAACAACTTTCCCAGTTAATCATAAATTCTCCAAAACAACATCACTATCAAGGACCATGTTTCTTGCTAATTACAAAAACAGATCCCCAAATGAATAATGCACCCGTCAGAGTTCAGCAATGATATTATATCTCTCTTTTCACAATTTAGATTCAAAGAACAGGCGTTTACCATGTTTATGAAGTTGATATTTAACCAGCTGCACAATGGTAGTGTAACCACTGCATTTTACACTTCCATAACTACGTCATACAAGGATTGTGCTATAGAACTAAGGTGTCTTCGCACGTTACTAAAATGGATTGTTTGCATTTCAAAGCTCTTACCTTGAGAGAAGTTCCAGACTCCAGACGTAGGTGACACTACTCTGTACAACCTGGATAAGGCAAGAAGTCAAGTTCCTACTGGTCAGTTCTTGTCCTACTGAACACCATCACTAGAACAAAAATATTTACACAACACTTACCCGCTTTGACAGGTCAACATGGTTCTGTACAGGGAAACACTGAAACATGGTTGCATTTCATAGAGCTTGAAGAGAACTGGCTTTCATGACCCATGATGTATTTTGAAATGTAAGCAATTCCTACGCTATTCCGTAATGGACCTAAGACATTTTGACATTTTCGTGCACTGAACAAAATACAAGAACAGCCAGACAGAAATGACTTCTTGCCTATCTGCCCATTTTAATCTCATTTATATCGACCTAGACAGACAATAGGGCCCTTATTTTTGACTTTCAGATACTTCTTACTGGTCACCCATGGGACACTCGAGAAATCAGCCTTGAAGAGGTCAACGTAGGATTCCTGAGTTGAAATAGTGTTTTCAGATACTGCTGAATTTCCACACAAGATCTGTGCATTTTCCAGGGTGGGAGGAAAATCAAACCACCCAATAATTTGTCAAAAAAAAGCCCTCTTTAGCAGCTCAAATAATTTATTATCACAAAACCCACTATTTGATGCACAGAAAGTTTAAGTGGTGCTTAAAGAATCAAAGAGGGATGTATAATAAGTAAAAATCTAAGACCCCTGCTTTTTTTTCTGCAAAGGTTGAGAATGCAATGGACTGCATTCTCTGAAAAATTAAAGGAATAAGTAAAAGATGACCAAATGGGAATGGTCTTTGAACACTGACCTGGAAAACTGTAGCCTACACTTAATATAAAGCTCTTACATGATGTTTTGCAAATCATCTAAACATTCTTTCTGTGCTGAACCCCCTTCTGTGAAGTAGAATACCACACAAATCATAGCAACTCTAATAGTTTTATACTTTGCATATCACTCAGCTGCTTTTTTTAGTTTTAGAACAAAACAGTACAAAAATAACCACTTTGAGACAAAAGATGATTGCATCAGATATAGCAAATAATGTAGTAAGTCCCATTGCAATGAAGTATTTAAGAAAAATATTGAACATTTTAGAGTGCAAAATCCACTTCATCTGGACAATCGCATGGAATTTCCCCTGTGATCCACATGCAATCTGGACCTGAACAGAACAAGAAAAGCAACCATGTCCTCAGTAACTCCCATAAGGCATTCCCAAATATCTGAGGATTTGCTTTTACAAGCCTGTGCAAAATTATCATAATGAATGATATGTTCCCATATGTCAGGTGAAATGTCAAAATAGATAATATTCGACTGCTGCATTTCCATTCAGACTAATCTAAGAAATTGACTGAAATTTTCCCTCAGCAGTCTTGACTGAGACCTTAAACTTTTTGTCTTTGCTCACTGGCACTGTGTGCTCATCATTGACTTGAATACATTACTGCATGCTTAATATTCCACATCACATTTACATGGTGAGCTTCTAACAAGCACAAGTGATAGCAGGAATCCCTGCGTAGTATTTTCTGCTCCACTAAAAATTTTGACATTTTCAGAAGTGAAAAGAAACCCCAAAAACCTTAGTAAGTGATAGAATCAGGCTAACAGATGGATTTTTTGTTTTTTATATAAACATCAAAGACTTCATCCTTTGCAAGCTTTAGAAAAATTATACGAGGTGAGGTAAAACAAAGCTACTGGTGCTGTTGACCCTACCGGAAGTAAAACAAGGTGAAAAGGATGAATTAGTGACACACTCCATGAAATCATGGAGTAAAACATGAAATATGCCAACACGTTTTTGAAGATATCATAACAAAAAACCCCCAAACAAATATCTAAACCAGCTTGTAGTGCAAACCAGTAATAAGCCATTATTGCACAGTGCATCTAATAATTTAACAAATGGGGGAAAAAAGCTATTATTTAGGATAATATATATTCAAAGTATTTAGGTTGATACAGATTCGCTGCAAGAAAGTACTTAAGATTCCTAAAGCTTATAAAACACGCAATATCTTATCATTCTATGATAATCTCAACAAATGTGGAAACACAGACAAATTCTGTGTGCCCAGGGATGTTGTGGAGTCTCCTTCTTTGGAGATAATCAAAAACCATCTGGATATGTTCCTGGGCACCCTGCCCAAGTAGAGGGGTTGGACAGGATGACCTCCAGAGGTCCCTTCCAACTCTACTGTTCTGTGATTCCATGATTCTGTATCGAGTCATTAGCACAGAACTACAACAACAAAAATAGTCCTAATTGACATTTCTATGATAGTCACTTTATATTATTTTAGTACTGAGAAGAATAAAATTGTAAAATTCAGTGATGTTTACTTTTTCCTAAGCCCTCATTTCTCTGACAGAATAATGCACTTTACTGGACATATAAACCAAGATGTTGCAGTCCAGAAAGACAACTACAATCTGTTTCTCAGAGGAAAATATTTTTTAGATAACAAAACAAAAACAATCTCTGGAAAAGGAAAGAAATTTAAGATCTCATGCACACACATTCATCAGCATTTACTTAAAGAACAGTGTAGACATCATTTTGACTGCAAGTCAGATCCTGCCTCCATTTACGTTATATTAGTGAAAAATTATAAATATGCATATGAAATTTGTAAAAAAATATACACCTGCAGTTCTCCCTAGGAAAACATGGCATACTTATTCTTCTATACAGACATTTCTCTAAAAATATCAGGACAACATGTATACATCCTCTAGAAAAATTTAAAAAAAAGAGGAAAAGTGTGTCATTATCCTATAGACATCCATTTACTCCTACTGAATCATGACATGCACAGTGATCTATAATTAGTGAAGACAATCTGAAAAAAGAAAAAAGGTAACTTCTTTATATTTGATACCACATGGCAATTAAAAGCTTTTGAAACGAGGCAGCACTCATTACCTGAAAACCGGGAATGGCTACTCTCAGACTTGCAGTATCAATTGAGGCAGTGAATGCTGCAGAAGTTAAACACCAGTATTCAAAGTGATCCAATGTGACATCATAATGAAAAAAGTTTAAAAAAAAATAAAAATCCAATCACAAAAGCCTTTATGGGAATGCACACAGAATTACTGGATTTCCTCAGCAAAGCCTGTGGAAATATAAATAAGTTGCTTTTTCAAAGCCTTTTTATGGCCTTTTGTATAGTATTGTTTTAAAGTTATAAACAAAACAAGAGTTATCCTTTGTCACTAAACTAATTCAGAGGATATTTAGGGGATGCACTGCATCTTTAATAGTTAACAGCAGGAAGGCATGTTGCTCATGGTATTACCACTGCAACATTTTGGTTTAATGCTCTTGTGACTGGAACTATATGCATATATTCTCACTTACTTTATGTCTGGTGGAGCTATCAGCTCATTACCATTCACTACCTCTTTAAATCATTCCCTTAGGTATAAAACCCATCAGACTTATTTCCATTCAAAATTGCAATTAATATAAGGCAATGTTTTAGAAATCTGTGAGAAGGGAGGGAGAACTTGCCTTTAATCTGTAATTATAGCAATGAGTATGAATATGAACTATGGAATGCTTTGAAGGAATGCTGTTTTATAGACATCAACCCTTAGTTTTACTGGCTACAGAAAACAACAGTTCAGCACTGCAGCAAAGGAGCAGGAGGTGGGGTGGAGCATTACACATGCAAAAGTTTCTCCCCCCTGGTACTCCCGACACCATTTGTTGTTTATTTAGAACAAATAAGTTACATTAAGTTCAATCCTTAAGTGTACAAAATGGGACTTCATACTAAGGTAAAGTGAATAGGTCATAAATCACACTTTAAAAACACATCTCACATGAAACCTGCCAGTGCTTACACACAGTAATGACACAGTCACGCTTGCACAGATTAAGGAAAATCCATTGCTTTTTGACAGACTTATCACTGATTACCAGAAACATTATATGGCGTTCAACCCTTTTAAGTATTCAGACATTTACTTCAAGTATATGTTTAAAATCTAATTGAAAGTGCTGAGATTATTCATATGTAGAAAATTAATCATATGCCCACTGTAGAGAGCTTTCCAGTTCTTCCAAAAGATACATTTAAGTATGCTGGGCACTTCACTGAACTTGGACTTTGGGTCTGCAAGCGAGATACTATGCTTCTTGTACGTCCAAACAGCACTGAGTATTTTCCCAAACAATTAGTATCAGAGTTCCAAATAATCAGTAATTCATTCAATCTACATAGTCCTAATATTAAAAGGAGTAGAGACATGGGTCACATTTAAAAGTCACCATTTGCCATGGCCTTTGTCAGTGGAGTCAGAGCTCTGGGAATCCATCGAGCACCGAGAGCACAAGAGTGCTCCGAGGACTGAGCGGAGCAGCAGGGAGGGTGAACGTGGGAGATACGTGTCTGTGGGCACGCGTGCTGAAAAGACGACAACACATCACTACTAACAAACATAAGAGATTTGTCAGGAGAGTCAGAGACACATACTTATGACAGTATTTTTAAATGCAAAGGTGGTATTTTACTACAATGTTTAGATTTATTCTAAGCTTTGTACTGTCACTTTATATGAACTTTGCACTTGAAATGGGTGCCTGCATCTCTGCTAGATTTTCCTGCAAGGTGGAAGAGATAAATGAGTAAAGAAAATGCACTATGGAAAGGCATTAGGCTAGCACGTTCTCTAGCAATCTGGGGATAGCAGAAGCTGCTGTAACCTCCATTTTTAAAGTAAGATACAAATACACATGTTCAGTGTAAACAAGTCTTTATTTTGATCTGCATTAATACTTACCAGATGCAAGGAGATCAAGGAAACACTCTCCGAGGGTACTGTTGTGTCCAAGCCTAATCTCCCAAGAGACTCCCTGAGAAATCAAATCCTTATGTTCATAAAACAAATGAGCTTGGGTGAACCTGTTCCTAGTAGTTGCAGAATTTAACTGCCGTGGAACTCTCAACCACTCATACTACAAACAGAGTACTGTTCCACCTTTAATTTTCACCCTTAAATTAATATCTAAATTTTCCCATGGATATTTAAGTCGAAATAGCATAATTCAGCATATTTCTGATGCATTACTTTATTAAGAATAATGGAGCGACTAGTGTTCTCTGAATGCTTATTTCACCTATTTCAGAACCCAAACAAGCTTCTCTTGGCAGTGAGCTAAAAAACCAAAATGACGACAACAAAACGCTACCCACCCTCCAGTTTTCAACCTTCTACTAATTTCCACATCAGTCCCATAAATTAGCATTGAGTCACAGAGTTCACCTTTTAGCACAGTCACATGCTCAGGCTTGGCGTAGGGCCAACAGAGAATGATATGTCAGTATCTGCACTGAAAAGTGTCCTGTCCAAATAAAAGATAGGAGATAACCAATGTTCTTGAGTCTCTGTAAATCTGAAACCATGGAAACAAGATCAATGCGCTAGCAGCCTGACACTTGTTACGTTACAACATGACACAAAGGGAGCAATTCTCCCCGCCGAATTCAACCCACATTTTATCTCTTAGCGACACTGCTCCGGTTGTCCTATCCAAATATCTTTGAACTGCTTTGTTTCAGTACAGAACTATTTTCCACTTAATATACTTCACTGATAATAAAGTAGAATTCTTAACTTTCATCAAAGAGAAAATTATACAGGGACAAATTAAGCAGCTCCAGAAAAATACCAGTACTGGAATGCAAAGAATCATCTCTACATCAGCCAGTGGGGGAGAATATAAAGGTCTTCGATAACCGAGCACAGCAAAGAAAAGCTCAAATCTTGCATGATCCTGTGTGCATGACCCTCATGTATAGCAGGGAAGCCAGCAAAGTAAGAAAAAGCTTAGACAACAGTACAACCTTTGTGCAAATAATAAACATTTTTATTTTAGCATTTTTACCGGATAATTGCTTAATGGCCCACTTTATCTTACTTTCTATGTAAAGAATGGTATCTGAATAATAAGAAGTAACTTTAAAAATGGAGTACAACATATTCATGTTATTGTTCGATGGAGTAAACTTAAAAAAATGTTAACAAAAACTGAAAACAAAGTGCTACGTTCTGGTTTAAAAAAAGGGGCATGGATAGAGGACAGTGATCTTGAAATGCATACAGAATAACACACTAGAAAATAAGTAGAAATTCACTGAATTCCTTAATCACATGGGTTTTTTCTGCATGGGATAAAGGATTTCTGAAATCTGACTTGCTAGCATCAAAGTATATGGCCATTATACTTCTCTTTCTCAGCAGTGAGCCAGTGTTCTCCTTAGCTTCAGCAGACGCCCATGCGCTTGAGTGACTGGTATTCAACGTACCTGCTCAACTGGAGCTTGTATAATAGTTTGCTTTACAGCACATTTCCTTTCCTCTCCCCACACACGTGTGAAACACATCATGGGATACATGGGGAAAAGCAGCTATAAACTAGTTGAAAACAGAACATTTGCAGGTGATGTCTTACCTGAACTTTTCACTTCAGCATCATCACAGGGCTTTTTCATGCTAACTATAAGTTTTTAAGAAATGCTTTCTAAAAACAATCACAATGGTTTCTTAAGTTACAAACAACTGAAAACTGAGTTGCTGTTTATTGTAAAACAGTCTCAGGTCATCTGTAATTCACTATGTTTTCAAGAGGAATTAAAGCATTTTGCTAATAAGGAAAACATAGTTTTGAATAAATATAGAGAATAGCACACAAGATAAGTAATGATCTAAGGTTGGTTTTATGAAATCAAATATCCTTTGTAGTCTTTCAATAAGAATCTATTTGTTCTCAAGAAGTTCTGCATCTACAGTCTTCCATCAGTAACAGAATGACTATCTTTGCCATGTGAGGAGGTCAGTATTCTTCACCACTACGACGGCCCTATTTGCACATAATATGAACTACAAAAGCTGTTTCAGTACGCAGCCTCTCATACACTTCTCCAAAAGGGATCCTACAATGCATTACACCTGATAGGAGTTTTGGGCCCACATGTCAAATTTACTTGAAAAATTCCTCATTGAAATACTGGTATTGTGAGCCTGCTCTGATCGTTCCTCTGATCCTCCAGACATTGCATTATCAGCACTAACACATTAGTGACATGCATTTTCAGTTGACATGCAGTTGTGTGATTACACAGTGTCATTTCATGCAAGCTGACTGACATCTTCCACCGAAACGATTATCCAGGAATCCAGCTGCAGAAGACTGGCCTCTGAATGGACAACCAGCGTTTTCCTACTGTAGCCCTCTGGCTTCTCACTGTGCCTGTTTATAATTGCCAGCCAAAGTTTTGTTCTATGCAGGCTTGATGTTAGAAATTTTATTTTAGGTTCATACCAGCAGATAAAATATTGTCAGGTCTGGATTTATGGGTGAAAATAGCAACAGCACACCTAGTTGTACAATTACTGAGGAACTCTGTGCCAACTGCACACACAGAATATTTTCCTAGAGAGTGAAGAATGTTATTAATAGGCTATTGATATACTGATATTTTGGACTGCCATTAAAAGGGAGAAAACAGTGGTCTAAGGGGAAAAATCTGATTGTCCAGAAAAAAGACAGAACTCTCACTTTTCCTACAGGATGTTGCTCCAGTAATGAATACACACACAATTAGATCAAGTATTATTCACGGACGTCTGCATTTTCATGACCTGTACAAAGATCCTAACAATGAAATATTTTGGGGAAAGGAAATTTTCACTTGAAGGAATAATTAATGAAAATTAATTGTTTACATTTGAATTGCAAGTTTTGCCATAAAAAACTATTTTTCCTTCTCACCATGAATGAAGGATGAAAATATGTTAATCCGCAGACCCATTGGAGGGAAACTGTGCTGCACCACCGAAACGAAGATGCTTTTCACAACTTTCAAAAATCCCAGAGACTGGGTTCCACCAAGCAGAGAAAACCCATTCACTCTGAAAGCCACAACCATTTCTGCATGGACAGTTAGGTAAAAGAGTTTAAAGGTACATAAATACAGAGATCCTAAATAGCTCCATAACCTCACAACTTCAGAGTAAATTTGGGATATTGTGTAATAAATAAATACAGATGTGACATTTAAGTGATACGTTAAAGCTACCCAGTTTGCAGATTATGTAAAAGAGTTAGGATATTCGAACTATATTCCAAACACTGTTACAAATGCAAATATTCCCCACAACCACATCCACTGTCATGTATACTGAGGGAAATCAGGCACCGTGGATGATTTTTAGAATAATCAGTATGGTAACATTAGTCTGTGTAAGACATTGTCCAGCATACTAATGAACCATTCCTATTCTACAAGATTTATTGCAAGAAGGAGGATGCATACACTAGAAGCAATTTAGTATGGTATGAAATGGCCTCTTAAGTTAAATCTTTTTTCTCTTTAACCTTGTTTCTCAAGAAATTGTTATATATCCTGCATTACAGCATTAATTTTTCATTTATTTACATATTTTTCACTTATTTAGGAAAATGAGCCAGGCAATCAGCAACAAATATAGTTTTGATAGAATTGCAGAAGTATCCAAGGCTGCAGCAAGACTGCCACAGCCTTCATCAGAATGACATTCTCTACAGGTCCTTCAGGAGACCATCTCTTTTCCAGCACAGAAGCCTCCCAGACATTAGAAACTTTGCAGGCAGCTTATAGGGCATTTCTTGCTCTTACACCTGTATTTTCAACAAGGCAGTTGTTGCCTCCAGTTTTTCAGGTTTGGCCTAGGAACCAAATGGTTCGTTATGGATCCAAATCTCCTGATGGATCAAAGACCATTGATCCAGCTTGTGAGTTTTTCATCCCCCTGTGGATCCCTTCCTTACCTGTTATTCTGCAAAGAACTCTTAACAGCAGTAGCTCTAAGCCAACAATCCCCCACCCCTTTTTTCCAAAAGCAGAATTTATTTACAGGTGCCCAGACAGTGGTGCTTCATGGCATCGAGTAAGCCTCAAATCTCTCTCCAGAACCTCTGTTCTGCAACACTACTTTTCTTCCTTTATCCACTCACCCCAATCTGTCCCAGATCAAATACTGAGGGCTTAAATTATCACTCCTCAAAACTTGTCTACCTGTCCTACCCCAGGTTTCTTTTCTTTCTTCACAAAGAACAGTATTCCCACCAGTATCTGTTGCTTCCCCCCCACAAACCGATTTTATTATCCTTTTTGCTCCAAAGACATTTATAGATGTGAGATACCCACTGCAACGCTTTAAAATGCTGCCACCCCTGCTGCAAATTTGCTATCTTGCCTGGAATCTGAGTCACAACTATCCTTTTTCTAAAGGTCACTCTAACAAGAAATGCACCAGAATCATATCTAGCTTGTGTAGGAAAGTACCAAAATATTGCTTATAACTATTTTACAGGGAAGTATAAAGATGCTGCTACAGAAAAAATTGTTTCTATATCACAAAACAGCTGTAGGCAGAAATAATTCCCTGTGAGCATATGGAAAGTGACCACAGAAAAATAGTTCTTATAAAAGAATTACAAGTCCTCATATTTTTAGAACATTTTTTCCTGCAATTTTAAAATGCTGGCTGTAGATTTACTTCATGTTTTTCGTTTTAAACCAGTCAAATTGTTTGAGCACAGCAATAACAAACCAATCATTTTTAAAAAGGGAACTGGGCATTGTGTTGCATCAGCATGAAGCTCTGAGCCACAGTAAGGTCCCTTGGGAGGGGTTAGATACAAGGTAGGTCTCTGGAACACAGTCTTTGTGCTCCACCAACGGAATTTACTGCCATCTTTGAAGACTAGCGTGCTGTAAACTGAAATTCAAGGCTAAGTTAATAGGACAAGCTTCTGGCTGGAGAGCAAATACATGCCGCCATGAGGGCAACAGCTGGGGCATCAGCAGTTGATAAACAGTGCACTGCTACAAGTATGAGTTCTGAGGAATTATCAGTGTGGCCTGACGTAGATAATGGCCTCGTCGCCCCTAGTTAAGAGACTCTGTGGCCTCATCATGCTTCCCTGTGGCAGCCCTCTGCAAATGCACACGCAGAGCCATCACCAACCTGTTTCTTTTCACTTCCGTGCTTTCAAGGGAGTTCTCAGATTCACAGATACAGCACACAGCTATCTCCAACAAATAGTACCAGAACAAGGCTTTAGCACTGCCACCTATTTCACTCTGCATGCCAGATGTTCACGCGTCATCAGGAATCACTACCTGACATGAAAGCAACAGTGAAGAGTTTGAAAAAAAAAAAAATCTCACCTAACAAACAAAAGGAATCCAATTCCAAGCTTTGACTGTAACACCAGACAATACCAATAAAAGCAGAACAACATAATAATAAGCAAAAATATTACTTAATCACCAAGTCCAATCACTATTAGCAGCCTGTACACAAGCCAAAGCCTCAAGTACAGCCAAGGTGCACAACTACCCTAGTCCAGTGCATGGTTCCGGACAAGGAGCTCAGAGGCAGCCACCACGAGGGAGGCATCCCTAGGAAAGGCATCCCTAGGGGAGGTGAGCTGCAGCTCTCCTGCAGGTCTGTACAGCTCTGAGAGCTATGTGAATAAATATTGCCACCTAATTGTAATAGTATCAACTTTATCACAAAACAGGATAGTCTTAAAAAAGAAGTATTACATTAGTTTAGAAAATACTTATTGACCATTTGACTTGGAACCTCATTTTTTACTGCTTTTTGGATCTCACTAGCTGGGCATATAAGAAAAAAATCCATGTAGCGTACAACTGCTGAATTAAAAGAGCCCTGTGGAACACGCGTCACTGTAGATCTATCAATGCAACTTAACAAAATGGAGACAACACATACCCAGAATAAGCAAAGGAAAAAAACAACCTAAAGCCACAAATTCCTGCAGAGAATAGCCGTGGTTGTTGTGAACTGGTCTCTGTGTTCATGAAGGAGAGAAGATGGAGTGCCAACACCTGCAAGACCTTGACTTATAATGCACCACTGTCCAGTTTTGCATCAAGGAGCTGTTCTGCCTTTCAGACAAATTTCTGTTCTAAATCCTCCTCTGGTCTGTAGTGTTGGAATGGCACGTTCTTTTTATCAGAAGCTTTTATAAAGTGATGTTAGTAACCCTGTCTGTAAACACCATTTAATTGTGCAGGGGCTGTCTGTTTTAAATTTACACTGAATTCCAGCAACCTACTCCTGTTCATGTACAGCCCCTTTCTAACCTGACCTTGAGGTAAAATTTCAAAGCTGGGAAAGCAAGAGAGTAACAAAAAACCCTTTCACAATTTACATCTATGAAGTGTTAGTTTACATTTAGATTTTAAAATGTTGAGCTTAAGACTCTTACATAAGAATTCCATTTGACTTATGTTTCTGAAACACAATTAGGGTCTGAAAAGCTACTACAAAGATCTAATTTTTTTGTCCTTTTTAGCTGATAACAGCTTAAGAGATAAAATAAATATTTTATGCTCCTAGGCTGCTCAGCCATGGAAAAATAAGATATGTTTACATTCGCATGAAAATCTTCTCACTTACCCTGCAGTGGCTTTGTGAGATTTCATATGGGAACTATTTGTTATATTTTGAGCCTTTAAGTTTTAGTAAAAAGAAATCAATTTTTCTAAAATTTTTCTAAAATTGCTTTTTTAGCTCCAGTTCTGAAGTGTATCTGTGGAAGTGGGGATAGGGGAAGGGAGATATTATGCAAACTTCTGGTTTGTACCTGTCACCAGAATTAAGATGGTGGAGTGTATTGTTCGATTTTATTTCGTTCAAGCAAAGAGAAAAATAGGGTGGCTTGCTTGCAAGCGAGAAAGAAAAAGGGCAAACAAGTCATATGCTTTTGCATGTAAGCAGAAGCCTTGTCCTGAAAATGTAAACAGCACCCTAGCATCAATTAAAGAAGGCTGAGAGATGGACAGTGTAGAATTAGTGACCAGTCATAACCCATTGCAGAATGCTCACATCAAGCTTCTGCGTGCTGTAGTTGTGACTCACTGCACTTCCCCCTTCCCTACGTGTTCAAATTTGAGAGACAAAAAGCACTTTGAAGAGCAGGGTATAGAAACATTTGCTGATACCAGTATCCTAGTCTTTTTCTTAATTATCTAACGGACAATTTTTTTGGAACTATTTTTGTTTCTAGATTTTATTTTCTACAGTGTCGACATAATTTTGAAGTTTCACATCTCTGAACTTCAAGCCTCCTACTCCGTGGCCTGTGAAAAAGCAGGTCCTGCTCCAGGGAGCACAAGGTTCACATGCAGAAGGTGCTTCCCCCCACCCAAAAAACAACACAGAGTCTAAACTGTAGGCAGATTCAGTGCCCTGGTACAGGTACTGGGGACTATGTGTGCACTTACCTAGGCTGTATATAATGTGGTCACCACAGCAAAGATAACGGGGAGCAGCAAAGGCCTTTGGAGAACCCCAGAGCCCTGGAGCCCTCAGCACTCACTGACACCTCTGTTTAAAGATGCAGAAGTGAGTATTTTAAATGAATTTGACTAGTCCCATAGTATTTGAGTTACCAAAAAAGAAAATATTAAACCAGTCTACGCCAGAGCTTGAAAGGTTTGGTCCAAAAAAGAAAATGGAAGACAGATGATGAATAGCAAAAGATACACAAAATACCAGCAATATTTATTTCTTTATAACAAATGGCTTTATCAACCTCTTTTATCATAGCCTCTTTCCTAGATTGAATTTAGATAAAGGAAAGCAAATCGAAGAATATTCTTAATAAGTACTTTAACTACATGATTAATGACTTATTTAAAACAAATGTCTATTCTGATGAAAGTATCTAGTTATTTTGAAAAGCTGCCTTATTCTACTTGATTACTCCATTTAATAGGAAAGTAAATTGCATAATATACCATATAAAACCCATTTATCTTACAATTTTTACATGAGAAACAATCTTGCGTTATAGGCTGCTGCTGAGTAAACTTCTAGTAATGAAATAGCTATGCAGTAGTTTCAGTTAAAAATCAACAGCAGCTTGTTTTGCAACATAAAGGATTATAAAAACATAGTTTGCATATCAAAGGAACCTTTACAGTAAAGTACACAAGTATGAAAATGCTGGCCAGGATTACAATGCTGCATTACAGTCTCACTAGTCATAAGAAACATGCCAGTGGATTCACCTAACGCAGGGACCATTTCATTTTATCACTGCAGCATATCTAATGAATACCCTAATGCAACAAGCAACATCAGTGTTTTCCCTTAACAAAGTGGCTTTTCGCACATATGAAAATGCTTGTGGGAAGGCTTTTGCCAAGGTAGCTAATATTTCAGGGAGAAAGGAAATTGCATCCTTAATGATGTTACCATCACAAAAATTTCCGTTAAGTGCAAAGCAGGCTGGGGAGTCAATCAAAGGTCAAGCCAGTTAGAGGTCAAGTTCCTTGAAAGAACAGGGTTCTGAAGTTTAATTATTTTCAGGGAGAACTCTGATGATAGGTCAATAGCCTGAGTTTTATAGCTGACAACATTCATGGAAAGAAATCACTTCCTCGGCTGAAGTGGCTATGGACCACTGAACAACAAGATGAAAAAAAAGTAACTCTAGGAGTCAAGACATTTTTAGGGCTCACCGTTTAGAAACTTTTAAAAAATTCTACTAGCATGACTGACAAGCAAAGCAGCCTAACGCACCTCACTCTCAACAGCTGTTCAAATACACACCAAAAGTACAATGTTTTAAAAGAGAATATAGAAATGTTTGAAGAAATATTGACAGGAACAGTAATCTAAAAAGTTCAACTTCATTTCACTGGCAGAATAATTATAGCCTCCTCTGCCCCTTCAAATCAGTATTGTAATGGGCTGGACAAGGTACTTGGATTATAAAATATCCACTGATCCATGCTTTTCTCACGCAAACTGCTGTTAGGCCTCATCTCTATTGTATTTAATTCACCCCTCCTTACTCCCTTCAAAGCCTGTAATCCTTTATATTGGTTCAAAAATGCCTAACTATATGGAATAAAGAAATGCAACTTTCCCCCAAATAAAGAAATTTAAGTGTTACAGGGCACAAAAACACAGAGCCTGGCCTTTCTCCCACCATAACAGTTAACAGACTTTTTCATATAGTTCTAATGTTTGTTCTTAAGATCATATAAAATTGTTTAGATGTTCTTCTAGATATCCCTAGCTGTGCAATTCAGGACTCAAATAATTTTACTTTGAACATTTTAATGAGATGAATAAGCTGGACTCTTCAGCTCCAGTAAGCAAAGGAAGTAAACCTGAAATCAAGGTGTCACCAATAAATTACATTACAAAGAATCAAGATCAGTTTTTCCTAGAATCTCACTATTTTGAACCTGTGTACGTTACACCATGGTGTGGCTGCTCTACATACTCAAATTTGGAAATACAAAGAGCTTTCAGCTTACTAATTATTGTAAAAGACTGAACACGTACAAGAAGGTACAGCACAACAGAGTTCCCTAGAAAAAAAATGGCAGGCTCTTCAGTTATAATTTACCAGTTCATCTATTAACACAGAAAAAAATAAGGAGAAAGAGGAAAATGGCAACTGGAATCAGCCATTTTGTCTGAAGGTGGAATTCAGACCCATCTATACAGATTGTTTAACTGCTAACAAAAGTTATAGCAATTAGGAAGCAAGAATCAACTACAATGTTATAACCTCAATGGTCTACGGAATACACAAGACAATGTGGGCCCCTTGGCATAGTGTGCACACAAACTTCTTTTCACAGGGAAGGTGAGAGACTGAGGAAGGGTAACCAAACTTTGAAAGTACTCATTCCATTCCCTTGCTCCTCAGTAAGTGATAAGATGTATATCGCTCCTGTAGATAAAGTTTAAAAACAAAAAATTGGGATACAGAGTTGGAGTCAGTCCTCGGCCAATTTTTACTTTCTCACCGACATCTTCCACATATGAATAAATTAGCAAGTCCTTTCAAAGTACTAATGAAAAAACCCTCATTTCCTCCACTTTCATAATCACAGGAGACATTTTAATAATTTTTAATTCCAACTGAGTAGTGTTCCCAATCTGCAGCTTCACAGACCTTGCTTGCATTCACAAGCTATTACTTGTGTATTCAGATCAGAAATCTGATTGCCATCTGTATGCACTGATTAGTTAGTGATCAAATAAGGTGCAAAATATATTCAAGTATGCAAATCAACTCTTTGCTCAAATACTGAAGGCTCAATTAAGCATGGCCACCTGAAATGCGTCCTTTATGTTCTACAATGAAAAGAAAGTGGGAAGAATAAATATGTAATTGCACCAGCACGCAGCTCTATCAGCCTTATGAGACAGCCATTTCATAATTTTGCTAAGAACAGAAGAAAAATATAACAAAAACATTTTGTTGGAAAATGGAATAGGAAATAAAGTAATCATATTTACAATATACAAATATCTATCAATAGCTATACAGCCAAATGAGCACATGCAGCGAGTTAGTAAGGAACAATTCACCTGTGGCAACAGCTTATTCCTCCTGTACACTTACTTGATTTAACAGAACTCAAAATAGAACATATTATAATATCTCATAAGTAAACTTCAGTAAGACATACTCTCAGTGGTTTTGTGAAAATTCTAAGGCTTCTGTCTAAAACAATATTTTTTTTTTAATTATAGGTTAAAAGAAACATGACTTAAATTGAATTCCACATGTGTGGGATAAGGCATGTGGTCCTGTAAAAAAAGGCAGTGTTTATCTACAATTAAAAAGGTCAGAGTTTTTAAAAACAATAGAAAAATCACTTGTAAGCTTGTTCTCCAATCATTTGTTAAAAGCTATACAGGTTCTATTCAGTTTCTCAAACTATCATCATCTAAAAATTTTCTGAAAAATAAGATGAGCAGCATAACCAGCATCTCTCATACAGGGTTCATTTCTTTGTTAATCCTCTCTCCTGGGAAAAATGCATTCAGCCAAGCCTAATGACACTTCATCTCTTTGTGACAGTGTGCAATAGCACATTTTATTTGCCTGGCCCGATAGAGCCCTAGTTTATGGCCTTGATGATAATGGTAAAAGAGAAAATCAATCGATATTATAACTGATTAAGGGAAAGAAAAGAAAAGCAATGCTTTAACTGCAGTAATGGAGATTCTCAAATAGACTACATGGCATGTAGTACAGAATTTCCTTATAATGGTCAGAATTCAAGCCTTTAAGAATTTTTTTTTCTTACCATGACATAGGCAAGTCAACATCAGTTTACTACAACCCAAGCTCACAGAAACTCTTCTTTCAAACAAGGGCCCAGATTCTGCAAGCCATCCCTACGTGTTGACACAACTTACTGCATGAAGAAAGGTAGATTTAAACATCTCTCACCGAACTGAAACCAAACACAGCATCAACCATAACCAAAAGTAAAACATTTCTTCTTATTGCTCGTAATATCCCCCTGTACTGCTTCATCATCCTATTTGCAATGCAACAAGTCTTTGGAGAATGGTGAACAGCAGACAGAGGGCTATGTATTTATTTGTTATTTTATGGGTTTATAATGTTAAACATAACCTAATACCAAACTAGCAAGATATGGTGTTGTACGGTAAGTCATTTGGATAGCTTTGGCTTTAGTTTTCACCATCTCAGGGAACTGTCACTTAAGTTATAATTAGGAAGTTATTACATTGATCTTGGAAAAATACTGCACTACTTTTGATGAAACCTAACAAGGACTTTTATTAGCAAAATGAGACATTTTAGCTGGTTTAGGTTTCTTTGTTGGTTTGCACGCAACAATCTGGAGAGGGACAGGATGAATAAGTTTTGAATTGCATCCTGTTCACGGAGACAGAAGAATGCCACAGACAGAAATTCAGCCAACAAGCAAAAATATGAATACTGAAATCAACAATACTGGAGCATATGTACTTTACTACTAGACCTCTTGTAAATTCAAAGTTATAGATTAATAAAATAATTGTTTCCCTGTACATTCATGCTATAAACAGCAGGCAAATCTCACTGCTCAAACCACGCAATGGTTTAGCGATGTGGGAAAGTGTGTTTGTGGGAGCTCAGAGTCTATTCTCTGCATTATGGCCTTTACATCACCAAGATAACTATTTTTTCCCATGGGATTCTAAAACCATCTGACTTAGCCACATTTTCCAGAACACGAAATATCCACAGGCATGAAAGGTGGTTTCAATACTTCAGTACTTTAAGAGAAGTCATGCATGGCAACGTCCTGCCACAACTTAAGAACAACCATCAAAGAAGGAGTCCAAAGTTAGAGCTATATACATCCTTGCACTTTCCTGCTCCTTCAAACCAATCAAAACTTCATTCTACCATAAGGTGGATATTCAGGTAAAACCAAAACTGTATGCACATAAGGACAGCAGTTGTTCCGTTATTTTCTCCCTCTTCCTCCTTTGGTTCTAGTAGTCACATGAAACCAGAAATTCTTCAGCGTGTTAGGATTTATAAATAAATATTTACCTAAAACTTTCTTTTTTTTTTACCTCCATCTGTTGTTTTGAGAAAGTCCGTACAAAGCAATAATATTACACATAACCACAAATGAAATTAAGAGGCTGCCAACATAATGTGAATTGCATGTTTAAAAGGATGCTAATTCAACCTTGGCAACTAATATTGATTTTGATGTAAAAGAAGTAAACAACAGCAAGGCTGGAAACAGTCTAAGTTCCTTAATGGTGGCACAGCCACGGAGCTCAAGACAACCCATCAATTCTTTTTTTTTTAAAAAGTGCATACCTGTTTTTGCAGTTCCCTCCTTTTAGTCTCACACATTTTTAGCAAGAAGGAGGCAGAGTTTTAAGCAGATGTCATATTTATAACATACAGATCTTCACATTTTCTGTTGTTAATAACTTTATTACAGGGAGAAAGCAAACTACTCCTCTGAATGAATAACGCCTTCCCTGATGTACTGGGTCTTGCTGGGATGGAGTTAATCCTGTACAGGCCACATGGTGCTGTATTTTGGACTTGCGATTAAACCAGTGTTGATCACACAACAATGTTTTGGTTTGCACAGCATTGTGGTTTCCCTTTTGCCACTCTGTCAACCTCAGCAAACAGGCCAGAGGTGTGCCAGAAGCTGGGAGGGGGCACGGCTGGGACAGCGGACCCGAACTGACCAAAGGGACGTTCCCTATGACATGACTTTGTGCTCAGCAATAAGAGCTCAGAGAAAGGAGGAGGAAAGGGTTTGTGGTTATGGCTTTCATCTTCCCAAGTAACCGTTACAAACGCTGAGGCCTTGCTCTCCAGGAAGTGGCCAGACATCTGCCTGCCAATGCCAAATAGTGAACAAATTCCTTATTTTGCTCTGCTTGCGCACACAGCTTCGCTGCTTCATCTCAGCCCAGGAGTTCTCAGCTTTTGCCCTTCCAGTTCTCTCCCCCATCCCACTGTGAAGGAAGTAAGCTAGCTGCTGGCTAGAGTGAACCCATTACACCTCGGCACACTCAAATACTCTGTTTTCACAATTACACTTCCCGTGTTTCTTTTTTACACTCGGGAATTTTGAATAAAGAAGCCAGGTTACGTTAAATAAAAGGGAATAGAAATGTCACAGTCATTGCAGTTTAAAGGGCATGGACGAAGATACAGTTTAGACTCTGAAAAAAACAGATAAATATCTCAAGAAACCATGAAACATTCACACCACCTACTCTCAGCTACTAAACAATCAGTCAACACTGTAAAGTTATCGTACCCAACAAGTGATTAAGATAGACAATTAAAAACGTCTAGTGCAGATAGTATTAATAACTCCAAAGTGTATAGTGCTTTAAACCCTATGAAACCGTCAGAATTTAACAAAATTATTAATGAACAACTGAGAGCAAATAAATTTAGATATGTGAAAAGTTACAAAACTAGGCCTAAGACTGTGGAGTTGCAATCCACAACTTCCCTCTCGTGTTTGATCAATATTGTAGAAAATACTAAAACAAAAGTAATTACTAATACATGAAAAATATTATGGGATCTATACCTAATGGCCATAAGTAACTTCATTTCTTTATACTCCTTTCACATAAGTTACTCATGAAAGCCAAATTCTTCTCTAGTGTATATATATATTTGCAAAAATTGTAGCACAACAGCATACATTTGGTTCACACTGTTCTACAACATTATGAATTAAATGTAGGCATAATTTAAACAATTTTACATTTCCAAATAAATCAATACAGCCTGCAGCATTATTTGGCAAAGAGCTCTTTTTGCCAATTTTCTTTGCAACAAAAGAGGCTGAAGTTCTTAGAAACAACAAATTCTCAGTTAAATATCCATTAAAAATATCTTATCATATGCAAATGACTGAAAGCGTTCTAGACTTCTGACAGCTTAGAAACAAGGACACTGAGAATTTTAATAGTTTTTCATTCCTAGATATATAAACAGTTTGCCTTCATAGCAATAGTTACCAGTTAGCTACACAGATACATAACCAGGCACACGGTACCCAGTACAAAATAGGCTACTAGTGAAAACACAAGGAAACAAACAGAATGGGGAGGGTGGAATCACCAGATGGACACACATTTCATATACAAAAACTCTACTGCTCTCTGAGCAGCTCAAGATGAAGAGCTTCCCTTCATTACAAGAGCATTTCTTTTCCTGTCAGTACAAACAAGGACAAAAGGAATACAGTATTAGCATTCATTGTGGTTACAAGATAAATTGTTCATTACATCAGATGACACTGTGATAACCTGTTCACTAACACAGGTTTAATTACTTTGCTACGGTAAGTTAATGGATTTTGGCCCTTTTCTCATTTTGTTTTCCTCATCTTTGTTAGATCTGCCATAACAAGTAAAAATGATGTGGGCATGACTGTCATCTCTGTGATGAATACCAGTACCTTCAACTCTCTTCAGAAAATTATGTAAGCAAATAATTAGGGAAAAAAAAAAGAAACAGTCACCTGTCTTTTACCTGTTCCCTGCCCTGATTTTATCTGGTGTGAAAAAATAGTAACTGAAATCTAAGATGTGCATATGAATGGTGAATAAACAAATCAGAGGATTTAACATCTGTAGCTTTAAACAACCATTTAAATAATCCTATTATTGTCAAAATGTACTACTACTAATCAGATGAGGATTAGAAAGTATTAAGTTGACTTTATATGCAAGAAATTCATCGCTTTGTAACATAAGAATCTGGTAGCTTTTTCCACTGAGACTGGAGTCTTCACCAAGGCAGGTACCAACACAAAAGTTCTCCTCCCCTGAGAGGAGGCAGTGAACACAAGGGGAGAAGCTTCTGATGGGCTGAAGCACAGCAGCAAGTTACATGACGGTTTTCACCATCACCCTACTTATGTTACACCTCTCTCAGTCCACTATTGAATTAATTCACAAGAAGTGGGATTTACTTCTGTCCTTGCCAATCTGAAAAGCACAAATAACCCAGGTATTCTTATTCAAACCTCACATTTTAATCCATAAAATGGAGAAAGGTTTAAAGAACTCTACAAATTTCTTAAGTGCTATTAATACCTTATTACCTCAAAAAACCCACTAACAACAGAACATCTTGTCTGATAGAAAAGACTATCACAAATTTTAATGCAAAACATAGGAATAAACTCCAACTGGTCTGTTGTACTACCAGAAAATAGGTCAACTTCAACAGTACAAATATATGGCCCTAGTTTGGGGGCAAAAAACCTTAAATTTCTTACACAGCTACATGTCAGGTGCTTGAGGGAGTCCCTGATAGGGAGAACGAGTATGTTGTCCAATTTGTAGTCAGGGGCTGACAACAGAGAAGAACAGATCTTCTATTATTCCGGTGAATGGCAAGACTTCCATGAAGAGCTTCCATGAGGACAGAGTAAAATGATCCTAAGACAGCAGCAGGGAATAATTGCAAGAATAAGCTATGCACACATCAGCTTTTGAAAGACAGCAGAATGGTCACGTGGTGCTGATTCCTACTTCTTACCTCCTCTTCTATTAATGCATTTAAAAAGGTAAAACGCATCATTTTCTTAATTGCCATTTTAAACCTAAGTGCATAAATTAATATAAGCTCTACATTAACTATGATATGTTACAGAATCACAAATAGGACGGCAGAAAATCCCTGCATTGAACACTCTGAAAAGTATTACAGACTGGTGATACATACATAAAGATTTGAGAAGACAGAGTTCCAGGAGAAAATTCAACAGTATGCATGTACAGATCACAGAATATCCTGAGTTGGAAGGAACCCACAAGGATCATCGAGTCCAACTCCTGAATCCACACAGGGCAGCCTAAAAAACCATACATCTAAGAGCATTGTCCAAACACTTTTTAACACCAACATGCACTTTGGGGCCATGACCCCTGCCCTGGGGAGCTTGTTCCAATGCTTGACCACCCTCTCAGAGAAGACCTTTTTCCTAATAGCCAATCTGAACTTCCCCTAATACAGCTTTAAGCCATTCCCTCACCTACCATTTTTACAAATGGACACATTATATCATTTTATATATTACAAAGCACCTACTTAATGCCAGGTGTTTCTGTTTCAATATCTGCTCTAGCTAACAGGGTTCTACAGATAATCACACTTTAAGGAAGTTAAATACTAGCATTCTCTATGGCTTTCTTGTTACTTTCACCTTCTGTTAACTTGCTTATCTATTTCAGAACACTGTATATATATATGTCTATTCCAGTGGCAAAAAAAGTTAATGAGATTAACGGCGGTGGTTAAAGCACTTATTTCTATGGTGTTGATTTAATAAGAAGAATCCATTTTAAGAACAGCAGGACTGAAAAGATAATGCAAAACATTTATTTACACAGACACAGCACTACTGCCAGCCTCACTCACAGAGTTGCCCTGAGAGGGAGGTATAGACTTAGGAACCCTCTTCACAGGCTTATTAGAATAACAGCAGAATAAGACGAAGTGAAACAGAGAAATATGGAAAGGGATAACCGGGCAGCATCCGAGATGTGATACTCCAGACTGCTGAGTCAGAAGAGTCTCAGATCCTAACCCACACAGAACTCTGTGGGTCAGCAGGCAGCACAGGGGGTAACAAAAGAAGTCACAACTGAGAGCTCCTGGCACGTGGCATGTGAAGAAGTTACACAGTGAGATAATCTCTCCAATAATCAGACTTACCTGTGAGACTGAGGAAGCACAAATGGAAATAGTGCCTTCTGTCAGTCTTACTCTGTACATATGTCTAGCTGCACTAGTCTCTTTGAAATCTATTCACACTTCACAGGGAGGAAACTGGAGATCAAAGTTTGAGTTGGCACTCTAAACATAAGATTTTCTTCTGGAAATAGGTACAGTATAGACCTAGGATAGGAAAAAAAAAGTCATTTTTAGTTAAATCTGAAATTCAGATATTAAGCTTGACACAACATAAGAAACACTGTCACAAAGCTCGCTTGCTGATCAGAAAAACTGGGTAAAATCAAATTCTGTAGGACTAGGGGCAGGGACGAGACAAGGGGATGAGTGGGAACCCCACCAGATCAGAATTAAAAATAAAAGGCCTTGAAGGTTTAGTTTGGTTGTTGGGTTTTGATTATTTTTTTTCTGGTTGATCAAGCTAGGCTTTTAAAACAGAGAAATTTGTCAAAAAGTAAATTTTTACTCCATAGACATAGAGTATTGAAAAGCAACGAAACCAGAGTTGCTGACTCTGCACTGCCCTCTTCTGTGCCACTGGCTTTCCTGGAGGATTTCTCTCCTTGCTCACAGCAGGAATACACCTCAATGCGTCCATAATACCCAAGATACTATGCTATTAGCTGCGGCACCTCAGTCCTCCTTTAGCTACCTGTTAATGAGAATTATCTGACAGTTGATGAAATTATACACTGTTTTAAGTTCTCTTGTAAGAACCTTACTTTTGATCCTTCTTGGTTTATAGTTCCATTAATCTACAATAAATTAATTCCATAGCAAACCATTAGTTTGTCTTCATGTTTAGAAAAGATGCAAAAGTCCTCAGGGCTAGAAATTTGTGATAAGAGATAGAGGGTCTCCACAGGCTTTAAATCAGGATTTCCAAAAAATGCCACCCAAACAGCTACATATGGAGACTCTTTAAGGTCACATTTTGTTTTTCAGTCCCCTCTCTAATGTCCTACTCAAAGGATCCTCCATGAAATTTTTTTTTAGTTTCTCCTGTAAATTAACTCTTTAACACAACAAAGCTATTGTAATTCTTTATATCCCTCCGTGGGATTTCAGCACACCACATGACTATTGCTAAGTACCTCCAGTGCAGAAAAGTAAAACTGCTCATAGTACTTTCAAAAGTGGTAACTGAGATATTATAAATAGTTCATTATATAGCTTTTAATCACATTAAAACTATTCAGCAAAGGAATGTCTTTTTGTCTATAACTCACTAATGCATATTGACGGTTCTTCCTGAAATAATATCAGGTAAAAGTTGCACCTGATTCTTGGACAAGACTCTCAAAGAGTGAGGTGGACATAAATCACTTAAAAACAGCATTCATAAAACCAGTCCCAGTAAGGCTTGTTTACTGAAAGCCTGTTAGAAAATATATTACTAACTTTAATTTGATAGACTGTACTTACCCAGAATAAATCCAAGCCATTTCTGCTCCACCACAATTAATCAACTTAACTTATTACATGGGAAGAATTTCTTAATTGCCTCCACGGTAATTTATTTAAAATGAAAGTGAAAAGAAATCACACATTAATCACCCGTTTCAATTATTTCTTACCCAACTTAGTGGGACTGCTTATCTTCAAGATTTTGTTACTACTAGTACAACATAAGACTGAAGTCCTCCGAGAATCCAATTTAGTACCACGTTTTGGTTAGCAATACAGCTGCTGCCCCGACATATTTGGTCTTCAGAATGGTTACAAGAATCAAATTGAACTATAAAGGACTAAATTGTGAAGTCAAACTTTGTCATCTCTGATGACTAACAAGTATTCAAGTGCTAAGCTTGTATTCAAACCACTTCATCTTTCTTCTTCACAATTACTGAAAACTATTTCAACAACCTGTAGTTCAATGCTTCAATGAACCAAATGCATTTGTAGGGATATTTCACTTGGCAAGCAACGGAGACATTTTCAGATTTTTATCATCTTGTTATACTCTCTGCCTAGTCCCCAGAGGTAGTAATTCAATAACTGCAGGATTAATCCAGAAGAACAACAACAAAAAAAAAAGTCAGAGGCTAACACCCACTTGAGAGGTTTTTAATAAATTTAAGGAAGACTAATCAGACAAGACAGAAGGGTGTGCAACTTATCAATGACTTAACAAGTTTTCATGGTGCAGTAGTTCTTGCTTTTTAGTTAGGCACTATATCCACACTTCAGGAAAGAGCTGTGCTTGGATTATAGAAAAAAGACCACATGCTGGTCTTTGTCTTCAAATTTTAATTTGCAAGAGGTTCCCCTTTCCAAGATGATAAGAAAAAAAGGTGATCAAAACACTGCAGACTGATGGTATATTCTTCTGATTAGCAAGGAAAACAGCACGCTGCATA
Source organism: Rhinoptilus africanus (assembly GCA_013400135.1). Taxonomy (NCBI): domain Eukaryota; kingdom Metazoa; phylum Chordata; class Aves; order Charadriiformes; family Glareolidae; genus Rhinoptilus; species Rhinoptilus africanus. The sequence goes on from VXBO01014094.1 coordinate 71,710, forward strand.
CTTGGCTTTCAAGTGAGATGGCATTTAGCTTAAGCCTTAACTTTGCAGTCCTTAAAAGGGTCAACACTGATAAAAAAGAAAATCTATTAGAAAAATGAGAAAGTATCAGCTATTTGTCACAACATCCAAAGAAAACAATGAGCGTCTCCATTTTTGTCTGCATGTCACCTGATATCTCTGGAGCACGGGATGCCTGCACCAGCTGCTCACCAGGGACACAGGTGACTGCCAAGTCTGCAGCCAGCCCTGGCTGCTGCAGGACATAACCAGGACTCTTCAAGCATCCATATCGCGTCTGGGCAGGCAGAAATCTGTCTGCCTTCAATGCATTTACCTCCATCAAGAAAGTTTCTTTTAATGCATATAAAGCAATAAATTCACCCCACTCTAACGGATTTGCTTCCTTTCCTAGAATGCATTGGAGAAACAGCCAGGCCAGGCCTACCTGGAAATCATGGCTTTGTGACCATTTCCCCAGCCATGCTTCCCTGCAATGCCTCCCTGTCCCTGCCCAGCTGGCCACCTCTGTTGCTCCCCACCTGCTGCATGACCCAGAGCATATCTTCAACTATGCAGCATCACACTCAGAACAGAAGAAGGAGAATTATTAAATTCCCTTCAATAAAGTTCAAAGGAGCAAAATTAACCCAAGTCTATACAGACTCAAACCCAAGGATCTCTGAATAAAGTTCTCCCACCGCTATGAGACAAGCCTTAAAGAAAAGCGCACTTCCAGCCTTCACCTTGCTGGTGAGCACTTTATTTCTGCTTCACAGCCCACCTGCCACACGGCAAAGGAGAGACCAGAGCTTACAGCCAGGGCACTGTGGTTGCAGGCTCCAACCTAATACACTCCTCTTTCTATAGAAACTCCTCTGGTAATTTAAGCTCAGCGCTGAACCCTGCCCAGCATGATTTAAGGCAGATTACCTGTATAATTAGCGAGGGCAGAGTGTGATCTGGCAGGGCTGCTGGGGAGAATGAGCTTCTGAGAACTCTTGAAGCTCGGCTTAGGTAAGCACTTCAAGCCACAGCAGTTAGTTTCCCATTTTAATTGAACACACTTCACCATAACATTGGATCCAAATTACAATAAATTGTTAAGGTAAATAACATCTCAGCTATTTAATTGCTAGGGCCAGCCAGTCTGCGCTTTAAATATGGACCACATTTCAGGTAGTGTGTGTTCTTCCCAATACTGGGCTACAAAGGCACATAATAACAAACTCCTAAGTACTCATTAGTGCTCATTTCCTTCTGCAGGCTACAAACGTGAAATCTAATTCAGTAGCACTTTATACTCTCTTTGCATTCATTTTGGCTGGGAATAAATGGTGGTGTAACTGAAAAAAATCCTCTTTTTAATCAAAATTAAGTGGTTTAAGAAACATACTCCAGACACACCTGAAATTCTTCTCAGCTCACACTATATATCTGTCAATTTCACTAAGTTTTCAGTCATCTCAAAATACTTAAGTATGAATAATTCAATGAGACAAACTGCAAAGAGCAGAGAAAATACTAAAATTTTTGTTGTACGTTCATGGTCGACCAAATGAAGATACATGTCTGGTGCTGGCTCTAGCCTGCTAGCAAGGTTACTACAACTTCTTTAACCATGCCAAAGAGAAATTCTGTTCAAGTTAGATGGAAGGATAAGCCTCTCAACCTCAAAATAAAAATGCTATGTATCTGTACAGAGCAACCTGTCAATAAAGAGCAGTTCTCTACCTACAGAGCAAATGGCAGCATGCCATGATGAAATAGCAGAACTAGTTGCTTCTCTTAGTCAAAGAATCCAGAGCACGTACTTATTGCAGCCGCACATTCACATCTGTCCATGAATATCATGCCTGTATTCTCCAGAAATGACCCCATAATGACAAAAAACAGAGTTAAGATGCTACATTTCACCAGCAGTATTACAGCCCAGTGACACAATGGTTACTTAACACAGACATCTAGATGAGGCTGACTGGCTCAAAGTATAAAAAGCTGCAATGTAGCTTTCGTACAGTTTTAGCTTGAACACCTTCTAAATACATATTTATTTTTTCAGACAGTATGTTCTCTTAAGAATTACCTCAATCTATTTAAGAAAAGGGTTTTTTAAAAAATATGACAGTAATGTTGTTTACCTTAACTGAGACTCAAACGTACATGTTAAATTTGATGTTAAATCCTTTAGATCTGATATTAAGTAATACTTTCCCTCAAATTCTACCACATTGTGTTTTTGTACTCTTTGGATACTCAGCTATGGCAACAAATGCACTATAAACACTGTGTTCATGGCTAGCCTTGTAATTAAAATGCATTAAAAAAAACATATGAGAAAAATTAAAATGTCAAATGCTTTCTGTAAAAGCACAATGTATTTCAAATCCCTTTTAAAGAATGACATTTTCAATGATCTCTGGGATGAAGGTCTTCAAATTGCATAAATTCTCAACGTCCCAGGGAAAAGCTGAGATAAATCAAAGTTTTCCTCTATAGAAGGTAATACGTAACACTTGCCATTATCAGTATTTTAAAAAGAAATTGCCTTTCCAGTTCTTCTTTGTGCTCAGCTACATATGAGAAAACATGAGATACAGAACAGGGAATGCCAACTGTATCATTAAGAAACTGCTTTATAAAAATATGACCCTATAAAGTTTCTACTTCCTGGGAAGTGCAGTGCAGTATCCTCATGAACCAAAACAAGTCAGAACTTAAGACTCAAAGTTGGCAGTATCCTTCTGAAAACTAGGATTAAGTTTTGCTAACAGAAAAAGGGTGAAGTAAGCTGTCATTATGTTTCAAATTACCCCCAATACAATAAATATTTGAGTAATTAATGGAACTTTGTTTCTTTGTGCATCAGTTCCTGACATCATCAACCCCTTTCAAAACAATGTAATTTAATCGTCTGGGAAACTCTCCTTGCACTGCCGTGTATGGTCTTAGAGAGAGCTGACAGTACTGGTTTGCAAGAAGAAAACTAGAAGCTGTAATGGGATTTCTCCCTTCTCACAAGACATAGATGCAAGTTCAAGGTCCGTAACTAAGATAATATACAACACACAGCTGTTCTCACCATGGCATTAGTTTTGCATCGGTATAATTCCACACTCACTTGAACAGAACTCCTCCTGGTTTACACCATCTAAAGCTACCACTGGGACCACAGAATAATAGTGGAGCTATATTTTTGTTCATAGTCTTAAAGAAAGCATCAGCTTAATACAACAATCAACATTTACTTGAAATTATGTTAAAATAACATTCTAAGTCCAAAAATCATGTAACATATAAACAACTATAAGCCCAGAATTTATTTACTGAGATTTAATGTACATATGCATAATTTATATTCCTATAACCCCCTAACTTCCAAATATGCTCAAATTCCGATTCATAAAATGATTACATTAATTTCAGTGAAAGGAAACCTATATGAACACTAAAGCATTTTGCCTTTTCCTTGGCTCCAGATTCTTAATCAGCCAAATAACTGTGTATGATGCATTCCTATTGCACTTTGGTCTTTCTAAATAGCAAATCAGTTTTTACAATTGAACAGCAAATAGCCCAGAATAACTAAAGGATTCCAGTGGAAAAACAACCATTGGATCACAGAAATAAAAGCCAATGGTCCTTGTCTGTCACCCAGTTAATTTCCTTGCCCTTCAGTAAGTGGACTTTTTTCAACATATTGTTTATAAATATCCCGTGGGTATCTTCTTCATGAGGAGCTCCACGCTCTAACTGCGTTCTATTTTACCTTAAAATATTTGTAAAATCTTCAATATTGATTAATATCTACTGTCTGGTCTGAACACGTTCATATATGCTAATGGACATACACTTTCTAATCAAAGCCTATAGAAAGTTACATAATCAAGAAATAAAGCCAGCAAACAAACAGATGTAAGAATATACAGTAAAGGTTAAAATGGGCAGAAGTAAAATGGATCAAAATGTAGTAGCTCAAGCATTGCTCTTCTCGTTAAACACTGCATACATAGGCAAATCGGAATGAGACAAAGATGGAAGTTCCCTAGGTGCGTTTGCACACCACTCAGGATCAGAAAACTAAAGCAGTGTGACAAGGACATGGCACTGATATGCTGGCTGTAGATTCTGACTGAAGAAGATGACAGCCATGCCAGGTTATGTGCTCCCCGTGGTAACAAAAGAGGAAACCAAGGACACAGTCCTATTCCTCACTTTTTCCCTAAATCTATTTTCCTGCATACTAATCCTCCCATTCACAACAGGCAGCTGAGTCCTACCCTCCTACCTTTTAAGCGCTGCAAGACTTCCGAAAGCTCAGCACTTTCAGCAACTTGTATGGGAACAGTGACAACACGGGGGTGAATTTTGCACAAGCAGCAGCAGGGAAGGCAGGACAGTCTCACCTCTGTTAGAACAAAGCCTAAAGCAACAACAAAAAATAAAAGTTAACCTTCCACCAAAACTTCACACAACAGAAATAGTATGACCTCTTGTGAGGATTTTATTTTATGCTAGAACTTAACAGCATGTGGCACAGAAACAACAAAATCTGAGCAAGACTGAAGTCAGCCACTGATGCAAAACAGACCCCCTACTCCTGAGTGCAGGTTAGTCATGGCCACAGACCTCATGCTTGAGGTGCAAATTTGACATCAGTTTTACATTGCTGCCCTTCCCACAAAGAGCACTGGAAATCTATTGATATAAAGCACTACAGGGACAAGGTGTAATTTCACAGTATTATAATCATAATAGTAATAGAAGCAACTGATTCACATTAAAGTGATTGGAAAAATCAGTCCTTTTAACTTGCACAGTAAAACAAAAGTAGAAGGCATTGTATGCATAACAGAAAGCATACAAGGTTGGGATGGTTCAACAGCATTTTTGAGTTATGATCACCAGTGGAGAAAGTCAGTAACCAGATCCTACAAAAACGAGTGCAAAGACCTGTGTAGAATACAAATATCAGGATTACTGCATAGTACTTTTTTTCTTTAATTTTGTTTTTCCTTTTATTTGAATTTGGCAAGTCCTCCTACCCTCTTGCTAGATTCCTCTACCAACAGAGTCACTGATGAATTCATTAAGAATGTATAAACAAATTAACTGGAGGATTTACAGAAATTTGCAAAGGAGATTCTGCAAAAGAGCATTACTTCTACTGATGAACACTCTGTCCACCTCCCATCATCACACAGTCTGATGGAAGAAATAAGAACAATTAAAGTGAGTAAGTGTTTACCAGTGCTTGTGCCTTTAAATCAGGCTGCACTCAATACTGCCTGAATTTCTTCATGAAAAGCTAACCGCTACCCCACCTTCTGAGGATAATTAAATATTAAAAAGAAAAAAAAAGTCAACAGAAAAATAAGATTTGAGTGACCTGGATCTGAGAAGTTTTCTCAGCTGAGAATACTTAATGTCAAGCTATTATATACACTGTCAAGTTGTACTGGCTACGAGGACAGAGAAAATAACAACTGGCACAGTCACCATCTTAAAAGCCAATTCTCAAATCCCTAAAACTGTCAAGACTTCTCACTTCAGCCTCACTCAGAGCAGGTGTTGCTCCTTTTGTGAAAGTGCAATGCCTAACCACATCTTTCTGCATTTTCAAATTTTGGTTCACCATTCGATTTGAATCATTAGCTCTGCTGCTAGTCTTCTTTATTTGTAATTCACCACCTACTGAAAAGGCTGCGGGAAATTTTTTTAAAAAGAACTAGAGACTTACTGGTGTTCAGGAGATTCACCTGAGATACAGAAGAGTCAGGTTTGAGAAGCAGATCCTAGTTATTTCATTATTTGCAAAGGAAGACGGCTCTACCAGGAGAGACTACACGGTCAACGCAGATATTTATCACAATCTAGCTAAGGCAACCCCTTGCACAGCTTGGTTATTCCTGCAAACCCAACTATTACCATGCACAATTTTCTCTGCTTCTCACAAGCTTCAAAGTGTACCTTTGGGCTCAAAAACAACGACTTCTGAACATTAAGCTGCAGCAATGCTGCTTATTTACCCTCGCGTTGGCTTAAAAGGGACCGGATGTCATCCCAAGATTGCAATTCTCGCTTGCTTTCCTTACATTTAATAATTGTTACCAGTGCAACTATATTAGCAGACACCATCACTGCAAGGTCTTAAAATAAACAAATCCTCCAACTGATCCTGAAATAATTTTTGCCCAAGTCTTTCTATGAAAAGGCGATCAGCTCCACCTGCTGTCGGATTTAGATTATTTCTCTTGGAGGCTGAGGACTGCACAATACAAAGGGATTTCTCATTTCTTAAACATTTTATATGTGTGCAAAAGGCACAAGTCCAAACTGCTGCTATGTAGATACCTATCAAAGTGAAAGGCATCCCTCCTCCCCACAGGGCAATTAACACACCTCGTTACTGACATTAGCAGCAGCTGTACCCATCCTTGTAAGACCTGTCTTCAACTCAGAAGTAATTTATTGTATTTTGCCCTTGTTTGCTACGATAATTATAAACATAGAGGCCAAAGGGCACCAAAGCTAGCCTGCCTAACAAGGCTCAATTAACTATTTCAAACAGCTTTGCAAAAATCACTGGGAAGAAAAATAAAAAAAGCCAGTCTACTAAATATGAGCATACTCTCTCAATCTGACCCTGTAATAGTATGAAAATACACCCACTAATTACACAGTTATAATTTAAAAGTAATTTTGGAAATGGGTGTTTTGCACCTGACGAGAAACAAATTCTCTTAATAAAGGCATATCTTCATTTAAAGAAAACATCTTACAGTGAGTTTGGAGGTTCTTACATATATATTCATTATTGCTTCTTCCTTTAGTATGCATTGTTTGGGCTCAACAAATACTTCTAATGAATAGCCAGAACAGTAAAGAGATACATTAAATGCTATTAAAATATATTTTAAAATAAGGATTTACAGTTATAAAATTCTAAATCAGACTTTCTAAAAAAAAAATCTTGCAACATAAGCAAAGCATACATTTGTGTTAAAAGATTTTAATCACCAGGATGTGTAACTAATCTTACATGTGTCAATGAAGCAATAGAATTAGTATCAATAAAAGCTTTAAAAAACCCCAAAGAAACAACAAAAAAAAAACCCCACAAACTTTATACCCTATTCCTTTTTATAAGCCTGATTCTTATGTTATCTGTAGAAGCATATTTTCTTTTATCTTAATGAAGCAAAGCTAGATTTACATTGGAGTAATTCAAAACAGAGCAAGGACTGCATGCCTATAGACAGAGCTCTCTCTATGTATTTTGGTGGGGTTTTGTTCATCTGAGTGCAAGTACAAAATTCTTTAATAGCACGGCAGTTTAGTGGAAAACTAACTGTCTGTAAATTTCAGCATTCTGAAATACTTTGGCTGTCAGTTGCCTACCTTTTGTTGTTTGTTACAATTCTATTCTCTCTGAGCCAGTCATCAGAGAAGAGACCGACATTTCTAACACTCTCTCCTCTTGAACAAGATAAATTGACACATCTACCTAGCACATGGAGAGGGCAAATCCAGGAGAAAAACACTGTTTCCTCTTGATACGCTGCACAGAATTTTTAATGCGCATCAATCTGGGATATATCTGTTTTCCCAAATATTTTTTTGCTTATTTTGGAGATTGTTTATTTTAATTAAAATAAAAATTATAACTGCATGATTTGCAATCACCTTTCCAAAAGTCCTTTGCTGCCCTCATGTGTTTCACAGGAAAAGTAGCTCTTGGAAGTCTACACGCAAAATAAAGTAACTTCTCCAAGCAAAACAACAGCATCCCGTTACAAACAAGACATAGTACATGAAAAAAACAAATGAAAAATAACTTAAAGTTTATCTCTTTCTTCTAGTAAAGCTAAGTTGACTGTCGTAGAATTTAAAGACTATATATTAAAAATAATAAAATTTGCTCAGTTTGAGATAATCATAACTTCCAAGCGATAAACTTCAAAGCTAGCAGGGCGATTTATTGAAAGTTGATGATCTTAGCCTGGTGGAAAATCTGAAATGCTTTTGTTTCAAAACTTACTTTTCATTAAAGCTAATTTTAGCATCTTTCTGCTGCTTATACTGACTGGCAAAGTAACTTCTTTCCTGTTCCATTATACTATCCTGCACAGAATAAAATCATGCGACTGTTGCATTAAGGATTCCGTTACTCTTGTGATCAGTACATCCAAAGCTACTGTTCCCGTACCGAGCTTTCCTTTGACACTCCTGCCAGCCGCTGCCCTGCACTCCTCCCGAGGGTCTCGCCCTGACACGGATGCTGTTAGCAGGCACATGGAGTCACACTTTGATGGATTTTTGCACTCAGAATTTGGCTGTTGAGGTTCCAGCTGTCCTTAAAGAGGTTTCACCATTCACTTCTCATGCTACTGTCTTCATCCTATCCATCCTTATGCTGATCCCAGACATCATTATGTCAATACGAGTTTGTAGTAAGTTGTAATAACATCTCTTATACCAATCCTAGGTTTACAATGATAAAACATATAAGAATAACCCACAAAATGTGTTCCAATAATAAGTACTTTCATCCTCTGTCTATAAGCCATAAATACCCTTCCTGTACCAAAATCAGTGACAATTCAGCCAGTCCCCCAGCAGCCATTCCACAGGAGGGGGAAGGAAAAGCAGAGCTGGATCATGATCCCCACAGGTTTGTTCAGCCCTGGACATGAGCTATTTGGTGGGATCAGATCATAAACTTTGATTTATAGTGCCAGGCTGTTCCTGAACTGCCACGACTGTTCTATCATTAAAACTGCCACTACATGAGTGCCTTTATACTGCCTCAACTCTGATTAATGACAGCATGTTAACTTCTTCATTACAGAACTCTTCATTACAGAAAGACATTGAAGTCCAGGCTATACAGCAGAATAATGAATTTTTCTTCCCATCATTAACAAAGTCTACCTGCATGGTAAGTGCTCCACAGATAAACACAATTCCTTTTTTATCATTAGGGTGGACAGAAAGGAACTGTTGTTATCTCATAAATAAAGTACTGGTTTTTGTTCTCTCTTCCCCTGACAGATAAAGACTCTGGTATTGTAGCCTCACTGTAGAAAAGCTTTTAGCCATTGCTATTTAGCTCTTCATTTAAAAAAAAAAAAAAAAACAACTAGCAAATGCAGCATAAGTACTGCTAACATCAAAATACTTTTGCCATTCTAGTCACAGAAAATAGCAAAAGGCCTTTTCATGTGAAGGAGGGAGTGGGTTGAATGCTTATGTAATGCAGAAGACTCCACACTGCTGCTAATAAAAGTTATTTAAATCCTTCTCCAGACACCGGCAGGGACATGCCAGACACCAGTCAAGCACTCAAATTGCCGAAGCTACCCTCAAAGAGGAATCACCATCCCAGAGAGGAATGCTACAAAAAACACAGTTCTCAAATCCCCGGTGTCTGAAGTGGCGCCCACAGGGCAGAGAGAGGCACAGCTCTCCGGCCCACAGCCACCCCGAGCCACCCTCTGCCGGCTGTAGTTTAGTCCTTTGTCTTTTACTTGCCAAGTCGGTACACACCTACTCATCTAGGAATTAAGAATACATAGGTTTGTTGCACTTCATACAGCATAATTTCTCTTTCAAACTTGTTTTATTGGATAAAATGCTGCATGCCACCAAGAAGACATGCACTGGGACGATGCCGCACCTCACCCTTTTTACGAAGCACTCTGTGACACAAGCTTGCTGTTACACCACACAGCAATGGCAGCAAAGCTTCGTACCCTGTAACTTAACATTTCAGCAGGAGGAAAGCCGGAAAGCCTCGTGTTTCCCAAGGGCAGCAGCGCGAGGTTTGCTGCTGGCAGCCCTGGGCCCCCGTGTGCTCTCCCGCTGCGGTGACAAGATGGTGGGGGGCGCGGGGGGGGGAAGCAAGAGGCAACTGGAACATAGAGCCGGTTTAAACCTACCAATAGTCTACTTACAAGCACCATGTAAAAGTACATGGTGAGGGAAATTAACAAAAAAGTTACCTTGCACCTGCCTAATGAGGTTTTAAATGCCAAACACCAACCTGCTTGTTTGAGTAGCAGCGCATGACTAGTCTCTAAGGACAGCAATGAGCCACCACAGCCACACACAGGTTTCTCTCAAATATTTCCTTCTGGCATAACCGAATCGCGCTGGCCTCCAAAGGCTGCGGCCGCTGGCTGTGCAGCACAGGGTGCTCCTCTTCTCTCCCCACCGCCACCTTCCCTTGCTAAAGCCTCTAAAATGTATTTCTGCTGCCCCGAAGCAGCAGCTACGCCTTCTCTTTCCCACTGGCAGCCCGCTTTGCGGGTACCAACTAACTTTCCTCTTAAAGGCCGGGCACCAACTTTTAACCTGGTAGTTAACGCCCAGCGCCTCTCCCCCCCCGCTGGCAGCCCTGCGCGCCCGGCCGTGCCTCCCCCTCACGGGAGAGCCCCGCCAGAAACGGGGGCTTTCACCAGCCGCCGCCGGGCACCCCGAACCACGGCGGAACAGCAGCAGGACACCCGGGGGCAGCCACTGTCCGCCGACAAACCCAGCGCCTGAGGGTGGGCGCTGCGGCCGCCCGGCGGGGCAGCCCGGCGGGGCCGGCCCGGCCCCAGGGCAGTGGTTGGAACGAAAGGTGATTCCAAGCCCCTCTCGCCCTCCGCAACCATCCCGGCCCGCCCGCTCGGTAGGACGGGTATCCGCCTCCCGGGCCCCACCCCGCTATGACACAGCGGCCAGGGGAGGGGCGGCGGATGGGGACCCGGTAGGGAGCCGGTCCCGCTGCCCGGCGCCACCCAGCGCTCGCCGCGGCCGCTGGATGGGGGTGCTGCCGCTGGCGCTTCTCTGCTGCCTGCTGCGGGCGGGCAGCGCTGCGCGCCCGGCGCCTGCGGGCACCCGCCTCGGGGAGGAGGGCGGCGGCGGCGGCGCCGGTGGCCCGGGCCGCCCTTCGTGGGACGGAGGCGGCCGGCAGAAAGAAGCGGCGGCAGCGGCCCTCCGGGTAGGCGTCCCGCCCCGCGCCGCCATCCGCGCTACACAGCGAGCCCTGGCTGCGGCTCCGCCGGAGGAGGAGGAGGGGTGGAGGGGTGGCGAAGTGCCGCTCTGCCGCTGCCCCCCGGCTGGCTGGGGGGCGGGAGGTGGCGAAACCCGCTCCGCCATCCTTTGCCCCTCCGTTTTCCTCCCCCCTTGCCTGCTCGGCTTCCCTTTAAGCGGCTGGGGTTGGGGCGTCGCTGCTTTCTCTCCCCGTCCCTGTCTCTGACGGCAGGTGTCACCCTCGCACCGA
>VXBO01014095.1:0-18242 GCA_013400135.1 Rhinoptilus africanus
GTTCTTTGAAGTCCATGAGAGTCCTTGCATGAATAAACTGAACACATGTATTTATTAATCTAATGGAGCCCAAATCAAGAGGAAGGAAAGGAAACAATCAGTTTAAAGCAAGCGTTTGTATGTTTGTCAAATGTGTTCACATATTACTCTTGGCCCATGTGACATTAACAAAGGCAGCATTTAATGCCAGCTAAGTTTGTATGATAACTCCAACTGTTCAGGTTGCTAAAAAATAAAATAGCCTATTTTTGTGGCAGTTAAGTTTGGCTTTTTCCCCACCATCTATGCACTTGTGGAGCGGGGAAAAAAAGCATCAAAAAGAAATCCCAAACCAAAAACCAACAGAACAAAGTGTTGTAGTACTACTACAACAAACATTGTAGTACTACTGTGGAAAAATAAGCAAGTTAATGAGGTACCCAAGTTTTCTTAAAAACATTATAGGAGTGATGAAAGAGATTTGATCTTTGTCAGTGAAAGAATGCTCAAGGGAACAGGAAAAGGAGTGTGCTGCTACATAAGTACCTATAATACAAATGATAATGTCATATCATCTAATGGACCATTACCTAGACTTTCTCGCCACCTGATAAATAGGAAGCTGATGATGTCTCTAAGTGCTTTTTGTTTTTATGTAATATGATTATTCTCCTTCCTGATACATGATTAGTTCCCTGAATGTGATGCAAAGCATATAGAGACAAACATATCCTTTTATCTGAATTTAACAGAAAAGATGGTTCAGAGGATAGAATGTTCCATTTTCATGATTTTGTTTGAGAATGGGGTAGGATATTTCACTGAAAATTTGCTGTATATTTTAGTTACAGAAATTTTAGCAAGAAAATCAGACTGGGAGGGTTGTTATTGAAGGGAATAATGAAGAATCTTTATAAAGAATATTATAACAGCCTCAGTAGGTATTTTGCTCTTTCCTTATTGCTTGTGCCATCCATATTTTCTAAGCAAGTTTCCAAGTACTCTATAAATTCACTTTACAGGTTTTAGTTGCACACAGTTAAGGAAGAATTACATAAAAGTTTAAAAGGCAATTAGACCTGTACGGTCAGCTGTAGTTTCAAAATTAAGGAAGTGAGAAGGAAGTATTTGCATAGCCTAGTTTAAACTTGCTTAAAATTGATGCTCTGAAAAGTTCTTGCAAAAAGCATGTCCAGTTGTTAGTCTTGCTCCTAGTTGCTTGAAGGAGATGAAAGAAACCTCTTAGTTTATGTAGCTAGATTAGATTGCTGAAACTAGATGATGTGGAACTAGAGTCCCATTCTATAATCTGATGAGGAAACGGGTCAGTCTGTTTTACTTACTCTACCTGGAGTTTTAAATCTTCAGCTTTATACACCTTTTCAAAAGCTTATGTGTTGCCTTAAATGAAATCTAACGCTCTTCTTTTTCAGAATAGCTGCTATATCTATAGCCACCAAGTTAACAGATCTACAGCTTGGAGATTCAGTGGAAATCAGTAGACTTATTACAAAAAAAGAAATGAAGCAGGCCAGGTAAGGAGATACATGTAGAAACATATTTGAAACCCTTGTGTATACCTGAAACATAGGTGATATGGAAAATACAGAATGTTGTGAGCAAAATGCTGGCTAAAATAGGAAGACTTCAAATAGCCTGACTCTACTGTAACAATACTGCTAAAAGAGTATTTTGCAATTCCTTAGCAGTTCATGTTTTTGCTTTGATGGAGAATGAGTTCTCTGTCATTGGCTGGTTTGTTGTTACAATTACCTATGGAACAGTATGGTTGTGGTTTCAGAGTTTGTTTCTACCCAGCGTGGATTTTTTTCAAATTTCTAGACATTGTAACTTTTTGCTGTTATCTTCTTCTGTTTCAGCATCCAGTATTCCGTCCTGGATGATTAATAGGGCATATTTTCCCATAGTCATCATCTTACTATTTATAATATTTTTCTCTTACCCTTTTTAGACCTCTTAGATTTGTATCTCAGTCTGATTGGCATTTCTGTGTTGTCATACTGGCTGGCACTGCATATCTTCTTTTAAGTGACAAAACCACTGTGACTTAAGTTTGATGATTTTTCTTTTCTTCTGGTGTTCCTCAGGATTGGAATAGTTTGTCTTTTTACTTTTAGTATCATTTCTTTAAGGAATTGTCAAGTATTTTCAACATCCTTCTGTCAGAAGCTTGACATCCTGAAGTTTTGGCCTTTGAATCCCTGATTTCTGGGTCCAGTTTACTTTATTTTCTGTTACCATCTCTCCTCTCTTAATTGTGAATTTAATTATTTCAGAGTCAGTCGGTTATGTGTATTAAAATCTAATATTCATTTATAATGCGTGAAGTCAAAAGAATTTCCCCTACAGTTGCTGCAAACTTTCCTGTTTTCCATGACTGATTATATTTCCTGATGTATAGGAGTAAGTGACCTTGTCACATGTTCCTTTGCTAATTTTGCATCCTTCCTAGCATCCCCTCCTAGCAAATAAATAATTTTCTCAAATGCTCTAATTTGCCAATATAATAAAATTCGGATTCAGAATTTCGTAGCTGTTTTTCGTAGCTGCTGTATTGCTTTGGTAGCTGCTGCTTCTGTTCAAGACCTGGAGAAGATCTTGTGTACTCAAAGATCTTTGATTGTTGTTAGTTTGTTTGCTCGGTTTTAGCTGTATTATCTGATTTAATACAATAAATTATGCTCACACACTCTTAGATTTTTTAGGCTGTGATAATGATACTACACCAGCAAAGCTACTGTTAGAAAAGTATGTGTAGCAGCAGTGATTCTAATTGTATTTTTCTTTCATAATTCAGGTTGCAATGTGATGAAGAATGCTTAGCTCTTCAGAGGAACAGGTGGGCAGTGAACTTGCTTGCTGTTTTTTTCAGAAGAATTCCAGGTTAAGAAAGTTAATGCTATGTGGAAAAATCATTTCCTGCATGACCTAGAGAACGGATAAATGTGGAGATGATTCCCATATTATTCGGATCTATATTGAGTCATCTGAGGTCTTACTAGAATATTCTAGTGAAAAGTCCTAAATGAGCAGTTTCAAATACATCTGTATTAGTAACCTGTATCTCTACTCTTCAGTGACAACATGTTTGGCAGGCTAGGGGGATTTGTGTGTTTATTTTTGTTTGGTTCTGCTTTTGTTATGTTCTGTTTTTTTCTTCCAACCCTCAAATTTAGGCGTCTTGCTGAAGCTCTTGAAATAGATGATAATTCTGATCCTTTTAACATCCGGTCTTCTGGACCAAAATACAGTGACCTTTTAAAAGAAGATGCAAGGTATGTCTTCTGATGATGTCATCAGATGGTGTCATAGGTTAAAAAATGTTGAGAGCAAGATGAGAAATGAAGAATAGTTCTATTGACTCTTGTAAAAATTCCCGTGCTTACTCTTCTTTCCAGCCTTGTCAATCATTGATAATTGAGGCAAAGAAGGTGATGTGTATTTCTCAAGACCTGCAAAGTAAAAAGTGCCTGACAGGTTGCTTTGTTCTCTAACAGGACCAGATCTAGAATGGGAACATAATTTTCCACCATTCTTCTCACTATGAATCAGTACCTGTACTTTTCACATATCCACTGCTTTCATACACAATGAACCCCGTCTCGGTGCTTCTTGTAAACTTTTCAAGACAGACAAAAATGATAGCTAAGTAATGAAATATGCTCTCACAGCCTGACATTATTTCCTGCCACCAGTCTTGTTTATTTTTTTGCCTCACTGCCTTTATTTTAAAAATAAGGAAATGGAATTCATAAAACAACTTTATTGATGCAGAGCTAAGCCTATGCAAGTTCTGACTGCAAAGAGGGCTGCTAGGCTGAAACATCTGAAAATGAGGCAATAGAAAGTCAAGGTAATATCAAAAGCATCCCACTAATAAATACTATTCAATCTGGAATGACTGGAATAGATCAGACACATTTTAAAAAAGATGCTTAAATGGTAACTGTCACTTAAGATGTTTTTATTTTTGTGTTTGTAGGCATGACACTAGTTTTCACCAGCTCTGAGGTTTCGTAGCAGCTGAATCTGTTTTGCTTTTGCTTCACTATCCTGATAATACATAAATTTCGTATTTTTGTAAGGATGTCTTCTACTTGAAAATCATTTATTTAATTTGCTGATGTGTTGAGATGAGTGAAAATTTTATCACACTGAATTTAAGAGTAAATCATGTCTTGCTTTACTTCCAACTTATTAGCCTACTGAAAAAAAAAAAGCTGAATGTTTTCACTGTGGAGGCACTGTTTTATTAGTATTTGCGCTTAAAAGTGGTATTTTATAAGGACTGTTCTCTTAAGTGCATATAGAGTATGTTTTGCTCTACCTCTTTCAGAAAACAAAGCAGACGTTTTCACTTTTTACAGTGTTGAATATCTGTGTTATGTGTTATGTGGATAGTCTCCTCTTTATTTGGAGTACAATGCAGTGTCACCTTTCTATCAGCCATTCTCTACCTGTAGCATAGTGTTCATCTTTCATGAACAAAACTGACCAGAATCATGCACTGTATTCCAGGTGGTCTAACAGAAACCTTGAAAAGTAGCCTTAATGCTTCCACACTTCCCTCTGAAAATATCTCTTCTCAGTCATTCTGTGATTTTACTTGCATTTTCTTTGTATTGGTAACTCATGATAAACTAATACTCCTAGGCTATTCATACTGATTCACAGGTTAAAGCAAAAGTTTTTGTTAGTCCTCAAGTCAATGCCTTTGCACATTGAATTACTGGATTTCATTTATCTATTCTTCAAGATAAATGAGTTTCTCCCTCTGTTAAACATACCTCTCTTTACGTAACCAGGAATCTGTAATTTTAAAACTTACTTCCTTGACTCTTTTTGATGATCTTTTGTCTCAGCTTTCTTGCAAAAGTCCTGGACTTCCCTTATAATGGCAGGATCTATGAAGTGTATCTCTTGTAGTGTTTTTTTCAATGTAGCTCAGCATTCTGTATAAGTTTTGACAGATGCATTTATTCTTGCCTGAGCAGGTCAAAACTCGTGATTCCGAGCTGTAGTCTTTAATTACCAGAACCCTAAAGCTCCAAGATGCAGTACAATTCCAGGTAACAGAAAGAAGATGAGTAAGTGGATGCCAAGATAACATACCTCCTTTGTAGGAGAGTGACAGGTGAAGGGCACACGAGCAATAGCACGGTGATGCTGCTGCATGCTGATGTTACTGATATGTTTTTTAGAATCTGACAAGGAGTCAGAAGAATACAACACACAACTTTATATAAGGAGATGTCCTGCTGCCAAGGGGGATCCATTTTGTATCATGGAGATGACTGTACCAGCACAACTGAGCACAGATCAGGGGGTAAGGATCCACTGGGTAGATATTTCAGCACTGACCTTTCTGAGAGGCTCCAGAAATAGACACAGAGAACAAGTGAATGCTCAAGTTGGCCTGTTGACATGAAGTTGGAAGGTAGTCCGGCACAAGTATCAGTGCTGAGTTTAACAAGAATGGTGCCAAAGCTGCTATTTGATGAATTAAGACTACTGGAGAAGGAGAGAAGGACATCTGGAGTATCGGGACGCATGGAGCTACACAGAAGATAACTTTTTTATTTTGTCACTGGCTGTGCAAGACTCCACAGCAACTGCACGGACCAGGGAAATCTCAGATCAGATGGTTAAGTCTAGAGAGACACAGAGGGAGATGGGCCCTTTGTAGGCCCCTGAAGGAAGGAGCAGTGAGGACAGCTTGTCAAGCACATGACTGGCAAACTGCAAGTGTGGAATGTCAGTCAGAGGCAAAATCTTGCATTGGGCAAGTGTTGCAAGAATAAGGAGGTTTTTGGTAAAGGTATCAAAATCTGAGGAAAGCAAAAAAAATACTGCAAGAACTGCAGTGAAAAACCAAGCAGAAAAATGGTAGTAGGCCTGCTTCTGCAATGCAAGGAGGTGAGGAGAAGCCTAATGTACACCATTTATAGACACTGCACAGAAAGAGTTTTCAAGTCCCATGTTGCAAAATTTCAGTATACCCACTGTCAGATCAGATGTGTTTATTCGAAGAAAAACTTCATTTCCTTACTTTACATTATTTTTCATTACATGTACAGACTTGCATGTTAGAACATAGGAGGTCACAATGAGCAGTTAGCGGTTTGTTTTGTCATAACCAGTTGTAAATAGCTTAATTGAAAGAATCGTGCAAACATGATAACTGTGCTAGTAAGCAATAACAGTATTCCTTTTAAAAGAAAACAACAACAAAACAACACATTTGGCAAAACTTGGAAAAGTTACTGTAAGAGCTCAGATTAGTAGCCAAAAAAAATTAAAAAATACGTGAGAAAATACTTCAGTCACGTAACAGATACTCATCAGTATACTGGGAAAGGGAGACATTCCATTTGTTTTTGATAGGGCAGTATGAATTGTACCTTGGTTAATTTGTAAATACATAAGCAAATTCCAGATGAGGATGACCACAAATGAAATTCCTCAAACAGGCTATGAGCAAGCTGATGAGACACCAAAACAAGCAACCTAAAACTTCAAGACTAGAACCAGAGACAAGTACAAATGAGAAATAAGCAATAGCCAGTTCTTACTGTCCCTGCTCACCCAGGTATCTGATCAGGATCATACTGAAAAGACTACTGAACTTGCAGGATATTTTTTTCATCTTCTTGTGAAATGATTTACAACAAGCTTCACTTTCTTCCTCATCTTAATGGATAGTTTCTCTTACCCTTGGCCTTCCAAGACCTTTGCTAACAGTCAAGCTTGACACTGTTTCTTGGCAACTGCAGGCTTCTTTTTGCCCTTCAGTGAAGTGTGGGTTCATGATTTGGTATAGCTAGGAATAAAGAGTATGCTTCCTTGCATGTTGGCCTTATCCTCCCCTCCTCTTATGTCAAAGCAGTCTAATGATGTTTGCGTACAAATTTTGAAAGGAAAGGCTATGCACTTTATTTTTCATCTGGTGACCTCAAAGGCAAGTTTGACACTGTAAAGAAAATCTTACTTGTGCTTTGTCAGCCTTAGTGGTAGAGGATTGAACAGCCCAAAGTACTATTCTTCTCTCCAAACATCTAGATACAGAAGATGCACCTTCCTGTTGGATTGCCTAGGCTGTTCACTGATACATCCAGAACTCTCTAGGGCAGTCCACATGTTTGTTGGGGTATTTCTTTCAAAGAAAATGTTGAGGTTAAGGAATACTGAAGTCTGCCATTTCCTTTAAGATTCCTCAAACCAAATTATGCTCCCTCAGAATCTTTTTGATGATTCCAAAGAAAAAGCAATTGTTCTGTCTCTCCCACCATCTGCATTGGCAGATGTTGTTCCTGTCTGCTCACTCAGATCATCAGGAGGTGGCTCAGTGTTGTTCTTCCATGAATTTCTTCTATATGAAAGATTCTCGAGGTACAAAGTGCACATAAAACACTTGCCTCGCCTTTGAACACACACAAGGGTAGTCACAGCTCTGCCATTGTGTAGTAGAGGATCATAGAATTCTCTAGGTTGGAAAGGACCATTAAAATCATTGAGTCCAACCATTAACCTAGCACTGCCAAAACCACCACTAAACCATGTCCCTAAGCACCAAGTCTATCTGTCTTTTAAATACCTCCAGGAATGGTGATTCCACCACTTCCCTGGGCAGCCTGTTCTGATGTTTGATAACACTTACTATGGACAAATTTTTCCTAATACCCATCCTCGCATGGCGCAATTTGAGGCCATTTCCTCATGTCCTGTCACTTGTTACTTGGGGGAAGACACCAAACCCCCCTTGCTATTGCCTCCTTTCAGGTAGTTGTAGTGAGCGATAAGGTCTCCCCTCAGCTTCCTTTTCTCCAGGCTAAAAAGATCCCAGTTCCCTCAGCCACTCCTCATAAGGCTTGTGCTCTGACCCCTCACAAGCTTCTCTGGACACACTTCAGAACCTCATTGTCTCTCTTCTGGTGAGGGGCCCAAAACAACATGATATTCAAGGTGTTGCCTCACCAGTGCCAAGTAAAAGGGGACAATCAGTTCCCTAATCCTGCTGGCCACCACACTGTTCCTGATACAGGCCGGGATGCTGTTGGCTTTCTTGGCCACCTGGGCTACAGGTCCTTTTCTGCCGGGCAGCTTTCCAGCCACTCTTCCCCAGGCCTGTAGCGCTGCTTGGGGTTGTTGTGACCCAAGGGCAGGACCCGGCACTTGGCCTTGTTGAACCTCATACCATTGGCCTCAGCCCATCGATCCAGCCTGTTCAGATCCCTCTGTAGAGACATCCTACCCTCAAGCAGATCAACACTCCTGCCCAACTTAGTGCCGTCTGCAAGTAAAAGGGAGTAAGGTCCTGCTTCTAACCTTTAAGGGAGTCATTGGAACTAGGGATGCTATGTGTGGCCCATGAAATTACTTTCTGTATAGTTAATCTACTCCAATCCATCTCACCTTTTCCTACAACAAAGTAACATTCTCTTAATCAGTTGATTTCTGCTCCCACCACACACACACCCCTGGCCTTGTCCCTAGAAGAATATGCTTTCTGTTTTGTCTTCCTATTTGAGTACTTCATTCTTTACTATCTTGTGATTTCTTGAAGCTGAGTTGTTTTAAGTATTTAGTAAAACCCCACCTGGCTGATTTAATTGGTGACTTGCAGTTGATAACTCTGTTTTTATAGGCTTCTGAAGTGCTGATTTTTTTTTAACATACCCCCCAGTCTGCAAGCTAGTTCCTCAATAGGTTTTTAAATATTACACATCAGGTGTTTGTGGACCCTCTCCTTGGATTGTTAGTTCGGTTTTTTTCTTACCTCCTGTGACCTGTTCACCTTGAAATATGGGTATTTATGGCTGGCATTCCATGTAGTATTTGCTTTCTGACTCTCTGGAGTTAAGCTCATTCTAAAGCTATCAATGGTTTCGGATGGATTTTTTGTTGTTGGGGTTGTTTTGGGTTTGGTTTTTTTTTTTTTTTAGAACCTGAAATTATTGCTGTTACGATGTTTCCAAAGCCTCATGTTGCATGGGCTGACTGTATTTTATAGACTTTGTGTCTGGAGGCCCCTTTGTTTTTAAGTCTGCAAGTCCAGGTGCTTTTTGTCATTTTTCCAATGTAATACTTTTCTCCACTGAAGATCCAGGAGTTTTGATAACCACATGCAATGTCCATCCATTGTTACAAAACCTTGAAGGTTTTCCAGTGATGGGCTGAGTCTGTTGTACCAGTGATCAAGTGATGCTGGTAGCCGAGCTTCTCAGTGTTGCCATTTTGCATGTTTGCTTGAGACCACTTGGTATTTTGATGATACGTTCACTTCAGCATCCAGAACTATGGTAGGGCATCTACCAAAAACGGTGGTGCCTACTGTGGTAGGCACTTCTTGACTGATGAAATTCTGACATCATTCACAAAGTGGTGTTGTGTCTATTTTTGAAGAAATAAGGTTATTTACTACTAACCAGCTTTGAGATATGAAAACTTCAGGCAGCCTTTTTTCCCCATGGGGATGGTTCCCTAACAAATCACAAGGAGTTAGTTTACTTGTCTGTTTAAGAGTACAAAGCTCATCCTTATGTGAAAGACTTGACCTAGTATGATTAAGCAATGTTAAAAAAAAATTTTTTTTTAAGATCCTTAATAGCTTATATCAAGAATACTTTCTTTTGCTTGCAAGTAGCTTTATGCTTCTGCTTTTGTTCTTTGTTAATTTGTCATGCTAGACAAGTTGAAGACCAAAGTCAGTGCACTTATCCTCTGTCTTGGAAAAGAACTCCACTCTGTTTACCCAATTCCCATTCATGTGTCTGATCATGTATTCTAATTAAGTCAACTGCCTTAATGACAAGTAATTTAAAAACACTGAAATTGCAACATTAATATCTGCATTATCCATTTGAAAATGTAGAATTGGATTGTTAGATAGTAGAGTCGTATCATAGAATTTTATGCTGGGTTCCAAGGCTGAGGGGAAAATAATTCATTATTTTTGTAACAGTGATGACATACTAACATTTTTTTAATGTAAATAATGTAATATATAAATCAGAATGTGCTCTCACTCCTGCTTCTGTCGAGTTATATAATTTTGTTCTTGTTGAAAATAATGTTACAAAAGATGAAGATATTTTATCTTTGTACGCTCTCTTGCCTCATTTACCTAGAATGCTGTTCTTGCAGGAAGGATTTAAAATTTGTGAGTGACATTGAAAAGGAAATGAGAATGCTTGTGGAAGCTGTTAATAAGGTCAGTATTCAGATATTCTCTATGACTTACCGTAAGAAACAGTTTAGTTTGGGGGGAGTTTGGTGTTACTAAACTTTATTAATTACTCATAGTTATGAGTTGACACTGGATCTGCTTGGGCTCCAATGGAGTGCACACTTTAATTATACATAGAACAAAATTTTTAGGAGACATAGTTCACTTTGGTGGATCTAGAGTAGGATCACTTTGGTGACAGCCAAGCTTTGTTTAAAGATTCAACTAAGCTTTATTGCGTTAATGGATTATGATTAATTTTTGGTTCTCCATTAATAAAGTATTAATCATCAAAGATAGTATTTAAAGGTTCAGACTTTGAGGAGGAAAGCCTAGGTTTTTCTGATCCCTATAGCGGAACTTGCTCACAAATTTGTGGATACCTTCCTGCATTTGCCAGTGTGTGAGGTAGTCCTCCTCCTTCTTAGTTGACAGCCTAACTTTCACAAGGCTGTCAAATTTGTTCTTTAACTGTTTAGATTACCAGTTTTCTGTTTAGACGCCCATTCATTGCTTACAGAGTTCCGGTGCTTCGTCATGTGAGCCCTTTGGTAACAGTAGATTGACTTGTGCCCTGCTACACGAGGATGTAGTTGTTTCAAAGAATCACAGAGTGTTCGAGATTGGAAGGGACCTCTGAAGGTCATCATGTACAACCCACCCTGCTCAAGCAGGGCCATCTAGAGCCAGTTGCCCAGTACTGTGTCCAGATGGCTTTTGGGTCTCTTCAAGGATGGAGAGGCCACAACCTTCCTGGGCAACCAGTGCCAGTGCTCAAGTCATCCTCACGCCTGGTGTNGCACCTCCCTCTGCTTGCCAGCAATGCCTAATGCAGACCAGGATACCATTAGCCACCTTTGCTACAAGGGTACATCACTGGCTCATGTTCAACTTGGTTTCCACCAGGTCCCCCAGGTCCTTTTCTGCCAAGTTGTTTTCCAGCTGGGTGGCACTCAGCATATACTGGTGTGTGGGGTTGTTCCTTACCAGGTGCAGGACTTTGGACTTCTCCTTGATGAACTTTGGGAGGTTTCTGTGAGACCATTTCTCTACCCAGTCAAGCTCGCACTGGATGCTTGCGCGCCCCTCTGACCTGCATCAGCCAATCCTCCCAACTTTGTGTCATCAGCAAACTCACTGAGGGTGCGCTCTGCCCCATCATGCACATCACTAATGAAGAACATGAAACGAACATCATGAAGATGTTAAACAGGACTGGTCCAAGTATGCAGCCTCCTTTTTCTCCCCCTAGGGTACACTGCTGGTTGCTGACTTCCAACTAGACCTTGTGCCACTCATCATCACCCTTAGGGCCCAGCCAGTTTTAAGTCCACCTCACTGTCTGCTCAGCCAGCCGCACAGCAACGGCTTGACTGCCTGTGCCTTGACTGCTTTTAAGCCGGTGTCAGAGACCTTACTGAAGGCCTGGCAGATACCAGCCTCTGCTCTCCCCTCATCTACCAGGCACATTAGTTTATCATAGAAGTCTACCAAGTTGGTCAAGCATGACTTCCCCTTGGTGAAGCCATGCTGACTATTCCTGTGGAGTTTCTTGTCCTTTGTGGAAGGAATGAATCTGGAAGTGGGTTCCAGGATGAGCTGCTCCTTCGCTTTCACAGGGATCAAGGTGAGGCTGACTAGCCTGTAGATCTGTGTGTCCTACTTTCACGTCGAAGATGGGAGTGACGGTATGTGTGTAGGCCACAGTCTGACTTTCTTTTCCTTCTAAATGGTGGCGTGTATGGTGTAAAAAGGAGTATGTCCCTTGCACTGTAAAGTTAACCTGGTCTTCTACTCAAATCTTCTTCTTGCATACCTTTTCTTTTTATTTCTGTAAGTCTGAGGCTTTATTTTCTCCCTTGTTTCATCTTGCAACCCACAGGTTGTTGTCTTGGGCATGTGTCATTCATGTTTCATTGCTGACCAAGCAAACTTCCCCTTTTTATGGAGCCAAACGTTGCATTAATGTGTTTGACATGGCATTATGCAAGGAGACTGTTTTCAGTTGTTCTTCTGCCATGATCCCCAAGTCTTCTTTATGCTTGAGTCTGTTCAGTTGTTTATTTATCATGACTCAAATCCTTTCTGACTAAAGATGTGGCTCATTTTGTTTGTTTCTGGATGTAGAGCTTTACTTAGTTGTATTAAATGTATTTTGCATGCTAGTCTATCAGGCGTTCAGGTTACTCTGCCTGTATCAGTACTATGTCTTTCATACTGATTACTTATGCTTACACAGTTCACTTTGACTGTTTTATTTTTTGCATCGTGCCTTTGGAGATACCAACTTCATCTTAATTGAATAAATGAGTAATAAAAAGGATTTTGATACTTAGAAGTTTTAGCATTAATGTGGTTCAGCTTTATTTATCATTTTATGACTTTGCTTGCCTCATGAACATCTGTTCCTCTAGACTCATCAGCATGTACTCATCTAGCATAGCAGAGCTGTCATTGTCGATATATGTAAGCAGACAAGACAGGAAACATTTATATCGTCCAGCTGTCTGCATACAGACAGATATTCTGATGTTTTTCTGAGAGTGGAACCATCACTGCTTTTTTAAAGCAGGTGTTACTAGTCATCATAAGTAGGTACAGAATCTGTAGAGTTTTCTTCATTCAAATGGTTTTCTGTGTGCTGGAAGTGTTGTAATAGGTGGGAGGTTTATTATATTTGTTGTTGAGTAAAGATTATATCCTGACAGCATGCAATTACCCTGAAGACTTATGGAAATGATTGACCATAGTTTGTGGTCCAGTTAGTATTCATAAGTTATTCATTTCACAATTTAAGGGAAGACAGATATTAAGCCTCTATTTACAAGGTAGCTACAATGTACCTCTGATGTACATCTTGCTCTATTACATATGGTCTTTACATTAATTTAGGTGACTGACCTTTTGTAAATCCCCATTGACTACTCCCAGGGACCTTCTCCTTCATGTACCTAAAAATGGCTTCTAAAAGGACTTGCTCTGTGATTATTTTTTTTCTCCCTCAGGCTTTGAAGAGTAGCTGATCAAGCTGTAGTTCTTGGGTTGTGTTTTTGGTTTGGGGTTGTTTTGGGGTTTTGTTTTTATTTAACATAGTTGCAAACATTATCTTTCTCTAGTTCATTGGGTTCCTACCCCATTCTCTACAAACTTTCAGAGATGATAAATCATCTCAGTTTCTCAGAGCCCTTAAATGCACTGCCAGCATCTTGTGTAAGTTGGGATTTCTCTAGAAATCCTTGACACAAACTTACTCTGATACTAGTAGTTTGTCTTCCCCATCAACCCTGTCTGTAGACCCAAAGACCTAGAAGACTTTGTTGGTGACAACCAAGGCAAGAGCTGAAGCAGCATCTTGAGTCCCTGAAGCAGAATGAAGCACTGAGTGTCTCATTCTCACCTGCACTTGCTGTTATGGAGCAACCCAATCCATTAGGCCAGGGCTCACAGGGCCCTGCTTTGTGTTTTTTCTTTTACTGTTTATATAGCAATCAGTGTAGAATCAAGCATTATCACTCTTTAACTGAAGTTTAAACTACAGGTTTGGTTTTATTTAATAAAAAGTCTATTGATGCCATTACGTGGCAGATTTTGCAGATAAATACCTTCCTTGGTAGAGGAAAGTGATAAATTAATGTAGCTATCTGCAATATGTGCACTGTAAAGCCAGTCTGAAAAATAAAATTAGATGTAATTCAAAATGGGCACATCATTCTGAAAAATAAAAATTTAGAAAAAATAATTTTATACTGCTTCTTTGGGATAGAAGTAGAATGGATGAATTCAGGATTTGTATTTCAAACTTAAGAGATATGTGTGTGTGTGTATACTTTGAAGTAATGGAAACAATGGAAGACATGTAATTTAATTTTAGGGAAATAAATGGACATTTTTAGATGAGCTTTCTGCCAGTACTGAGGAATTAGCAATTTGTGGTACTAATTTTGTCATAGCAGCAAAATTTTAGAGGTATAAGCACTTTCTTTTTTCTTGTTTTCTTCCCTCTGCTTCCCTCCCAAGGAAAACTTGACTTTTAAAAAACTTTTATCTTGAATTCAGGGCAAGAATACAAAGAAGAGCCATTGTTACCCACCAATGAACAGAGATCACCGCAGAATCATCCATGAATTAGCTCAGGTTTATGGCATTGAAAGTGTGAGCTATGACAACGAACCAAAGCGTAATGTTGTTATCACTGCAGTGAAGTATGTAATTCGTTATTGTTTTCAATTCTACTAACGATAGTTTAAATAATTGTATGTTTTTATCGCTTACTCAAATGAGTTCATTTATAATGCAATTTGCAACATGCAGTAACTTCCAGTAGAAATTTTTTTAAAGCTGTTTTTAAATTGATAATTTCATAGGCTTCTACTTCCACTAGTCAAGTAAATCTTCAGAGAAGAAAACTCAATTAGAAATAGAAAAGCTAAGAAAAGATTTCGCAAGGCTGTCTTCTGTTCATCTTAGTAGTAACTTTTTGTCCTTCTGCCATCAGTTAAATTTGATAGAGGTATCAAAGATAATAAATGTCATAAAAATTTAATGAAAATCATTAGCTGGGTTGAGAAGTCATACCTAAATTTGCACCTTCTTCGAAAAATTCTGGTATTGGAACTTACTTGTTCTCCATCTATCTGAACCTGTGTTGTGGTTTTGGCCAGGTTGGCCAATGACAAGAGAACAGATGCTCTCCCCCACCTCTCACTGCAAGGAGAGGGAGAAATAGAGAGTTCTGAGTTTAGAAAAAACTAAACTACTTTAATGAAATATTAACAATAAAATAAAAAGGAAATAATGAAGTAGATGTAATGTATACATATATATACAAAACCATATCAGGCCCCAGGGACATGTCACCAGCAGGCATTGGGAAAGTTCCAGACTGGATTCAGTGATGGATGGGAAGTGGATTCCAGATCTTGATTCAGGAACCCACGAATTGGGATCAAAGGTAGACAAACTCACAGGATCATCCTCAGTCATCAGTCATTGGAGAAGAAGCCAACCCTTTGCTCCCTCAGCTGTTACACTGAGCATGGCAGATGGCATGGAACACCCTATTGGCCAGTTTGGGTCACCTGACCTGTCCCCGCCTCCCCACAGGCTGACCCCTCCACAGGGTAAACACCCGAGTCAGCTGACCCTGGTTGCCACAGCAACAAGCGTGAGCAAGAGCCTCTCCCTGAACAGAAAGTTACCCCTGCTCCACCCCAAAGCAGGACAGCTTGCTGCAGAGTATACTCCTGGAATTTCTGCAAATTGAAGAGATTTCTAAGCAAAACTGGAAATACTTGGAGAAGATCCACAGAAGGCAGTTCATATTAGAGAAGGAAATGAAGGGAGTATAGTTGGGGGGAAAAGCAAGGTGATTGCAGTGGAGCCATAGTATGGGAAAGCTTCTTTGATTCTGCTGCTCACTTGCCAGCATATTTAGTTTAGCACTGTCAAATTGTCACCAGACAAGGTAGTTTTAACACTCAGTCCTGCTCCAGAAAGAGCTGCATCTCTTTCTTACTATTTTTTCCTTTCAATCTTGACATTGTTTGCCCCAAGAATAGTATGTGTTGCCTCTTGATAGCTTATAACATAGTCTAGACATGAAGTCTAGACAATCAGGAGATTGTTTGGGGGCCACTTGCTTCATTTTTCTACCCAAACTGTATCAGCTTTTGGAGATGGCTTCTCTCTTCTTTTTTTTTTTTTTTTTTTTTTTTTTTTAAATATTAATAGAAATTTTCACAGAGTTGTGGGGAGAGTAGAGTCAGTTGTCCTGTGTGTCACCAAGGTATATAGGAAGTGGTGTACATTTTGCTTGAGTTTGAGTTGATAGATATTTCTCTCTAAAGCCTCTGTGGCTTGAATTGGTGACCTGTGTTTGCAAGATTTTGTAGTTCATATGAACAGACTGTCAGTACTCAGTTTAAAACACTACTGAAATGGGGTCAGGGATCATCACTTCATATTCAGTGGACTTCTGACTTATCTTGCGAGTGTTGTGGAGTTTTTCATTTGTAGTGCCACTGTATCACAGGAATTGGCCGTTATATTTTCAGAACTGATGGAAACAAGATATGATGGAAATGATTCAAATATGATGGAAATAAAACAAATACTTAATTTTTTTTAAGCTCTGAAATGAACTAGTGTTTATCTATGTACTGATGTGAGATTTCAACTGCTTGGAGCTCTGAGGGAGGTGGGGAAAAATATGAATTACCAAGTATGTGACAAAGCATGAAACTCTTAACACATGTACGCTTCTGGAATCATAACAATGTACAACCACTGTTTTGCAATATTTTTTGCTTTTTGAAAGAAACAAAATGAACTTGAAGGAAGGAATTCAATGTGATTAGTAAGCACAGAGAATATCACAGTCTAGAGGAATCTGCTCTGGGGGAGTATTTAAAAAATCATTAATAAAATGAACAAGGAGGAAACATTTAGTGAGTGACATAGAATCATCACTTAGATTGGGAAAGACCTTTAAGATCATCAAGTCCGACCGTTAACCTAATATTACCAAGTCCACCATTAAACCATATCCCTAAGTGTCACGTCTACACATCTTTTAAATACCTGCAAGGATGGTGACTCAACCACTTCCCTGAGCAGCCTGTTCCAATGTTTGACAACTCTTTCAGTGAATAAAGTTTTCCCAATATCCAGTATAAACTATTCGGATAGAAATAGGAAAGCAATCCAGTTTAGTGTACCAGAAGTAGTTTGGTCTTAAAATGTCAGTAGCATGGATATAGAGGAAAGTTTAAGAAGGGTAAGAAATTGAGCTTGACACGGTTTAAGAATTTGTAATTTATTCAGTTTATTTGACCCCCAGAAAAGATTAAAAAGAAACTTTGAATGGAAAAGATGCCTATAGCAGAAGGTTTTTCAGTCTTGCACTTAAAACGTATACATTGTGGAGATGCAGTGAACTTTGTTCACATGATGCTGAGTTAACCTAGTATCTATTCTATGAAAGAACAGGTACATGTTGCCCTAGAATGCAAGTATTGCATTTTTGCTATTTTAACAGTTTGTCATGCTGTGCTTTATAGTAGAAATGAGTTGTGTGCTTCACAGGCAGAAAGGAAGGCGTCTGGGCACTACTACTTAAATCTAGTAAGCTGTTTGTACATCTTTTGCAGACAGTGATCAAGAGACATTTAGAATACTGGATATCTTGGTAATGAAAATGGACTTTGCACGCTGTTGATCTCTGTGGATGGAAAATTATTAAATATTTGAATAGGTGAATAGGTGATTGAAGTATACAAGTGACATAACTGTGTATAACTGTGACACCAGAACTGCTATTTACAAATGTAACTCTTTTGCCCTCACTTCTTAATAAATATAATTTCCTATGGAATTAAATAATCTTTCTTTTATTTTTCCAGAGGGAAATCCATTTGTCCGAGCAATACCTTAACTTCCGTGCTAGATAAAGAAATGCACAGCAGGCCTCCACCTCCTATTCCTCATTACAAACAAACAGATAAGTAAGGAATTTGTTTTTAAAAGAGTATTCTTCAATTTTGTGCTGAGTTACTGGAGGAGAATATTCCTGAACTTCAGCTTTATACTCCCTGTTATTTTGTTTTCTCAACGCGCACACAGCTTTGGAGCTTGCAGCCTGCACCAAGATTTTCTTTCCGCGGAAGTAAACCTAAAATTAAGTGCTAAAAAATTGTTGGATTTACTATGTGATATTTGAGTGGTAATATAACAAATGTTGTGGACTTTTTAATTATTTTTTAACAAAGATTAGATAGTTAGGAAGAAATGTCTGTTTTGGGGTTTTGGGGGGTTTTTTTACCTTTAACTTTTCAGTGTAAAAGAGAAGTGTCTTACTGGCATAATTTTATTTATTTGGATAGGTAGTAAATGTATTTTGCTTGTGTAGATATGATTGCCTAGTTCTCTAAATCTGAACTGTCATTTTTCTCAGATAGTGAAAACTAGGGAAGATGGGATATATAAGGCTTCTTGGTGAATAGAATCATAGAATCGGAAG
>VXBO01014098.1:9834-22327 GCA_013400135.1 Rhinoptilus africanus
GATTCCTTCTAATAATTTTTAAAATTCTATTTGCTTTCTTGGCAAATATGCATCTCTTCATGTTGAATTTAATTCACCCTTTAGTCATTCAGTATTGTGATGGTCTTCTGAAGTGCTTCACAGCTAGCCCTTGTCTTTGCTGCCCTGAGAAATTTGAGATCAGATGGGAACATCATCATTTCACTTTCTTTTTCTCACCCTGATCATTTTTCAATATGTGAGACTCCTCTGGTCATATCCATGCTATCTGCAACCTGATCATTCTTTTTTATTCACTGTATCCTTTCATCATAACTTCTTAAGCCATTTGAATATTCCTTTTCTTATCCCATACCGGTTTATTTTCTTTAAAAGCATTTGATAAGGGCTTTTCTTGTGCACTTTTCTTAACTATATCAAAATAATCCTGTCTATGTGTTTTGATTTCTGTAGAGTGTTATTTGGAGGGGAAAAACAAACAAACAAGCAAACAATAATATACTGCATTTTAAGGTTGGAAACACTTTAGGTTGGATTTGTTATGTGTTTGACTGACTAGAAAACAGTCAAAGAACACCACTGATAGTAGCATATGTCAGGGTTTTTATTTCTTCCAATTCAAGATTTCTTAAAGCTCATACAAAATATGTCACCTGCATCATGAATATGGGATTACCTTTCTGACATTTAGGGCTACAACTGAACATGTTTTATTACTCAAGACCTGTTAATACAGGCAAATAACAATTGTCAGGGTCAAAACTTCAGTAATTGCCTCTCTACAGGGAATGAACTGAGGCCTGCAATTCAGACAACTTAATGATGCAAGTGTGTGTCATTTGGTTACCTCAGTCTTAGGTACAATCCATAACATCATTTTACATTAAAATGGGAAATAGGTATCAGTAATATGAACTTAAAGAACAGTATACTTGTTATTTAATGAATTCTATGAACACTTAAGAGATTCTTCCTTTTATTTTTTCCAGCTTTCAAGCTGCCTTGTACTTAATCAGGGCAGTTGAAGCACTTGAGCTGCATCATTTAGTTACTCCTATTTCACCCTTCATATACTGCATTTTTCCTCCAATGATATTGCGTGATTTGCATTTCTATTGGGATCTTCTTAGGATTTGATCAAATACTTCTTAAAATACGGAACTAAACAAGTTGTTTAAAAATATTTTCTACTTAATTTATTACTTTTTCAGGAATAAGTTAGAGTAGCTTTTTTATATAGACACATTAGTCATTTATAGTTGCTTGATTGTGACTCCTGAGTATATATTATAAAATTGTAATTTAATCTTAGTGTTTAAAATGTTGTAGAAGGTGTGCTTGATACATGGAGATCAAAGCATATACAAGGAAGAAAATTACAAATCATATCTAAACACATATATTTGGTTTATCTAGCAAGGTGCTGGCAGGAGAGGCTACAGGGTCCTCTGTGAGGAGCCGTCAGGGCTTTCCCAAACCAGAAACAGCTGGTTCCAGCCATCTCCAACAGACTTACTGCAGGGCACAGCTGAGCCCCTCAGCCAAGATGATGGCACCTCTGGGAAAGCGTATTGAAGAAAAGGTCAAAAAGCATGGTGAGAAGCTAGAGGAATGGGAAAAATATGACAAAACCAGCCCTGCAGACATCAAAGCCAGAGAAGCCATGTGTTGGAGTAGATTTTCCTGTAGCCCATGGTGAAGTAGATTGTCCCCTTGCAGCCCATGGAGGACCACAGTGGAGCAGATATCTGCACTGCAGCTTATGAAGGAACCCACACCACAGCAGGTGGACATACCCTGAAGGAAGCTGTAAGCCCATGGAAAGTCTATGCAGGAGCAGGCTCCTCGCATGAACTGTGGCTGTGGAGAGGAGCTGACGGAAGAGCAGGTTTTCTGGCAGAAGCTGTGGCCTGTGGGGGACACATGATGGAGCAGTCTCTGCCTTATGGATAGTATATTGTAGAAAGGATGCACACTGGAGCAGTTCTTGAAGAAATACAGCCCATGGGAAGGATCCAGGTAGTAGCAGTTCATGAAAGAATGTATTCTCTGGTAAGGACCCCATGCTGGAGCAAGAGAACAGCACAACAAGGAAGGAGTGACAGAGCGGAGCTGTTGTGAACTGACGAGGACTCCCATTCCCCATATCACTGTGCTGCTGGAGGGGGGAGAGGAGGACAGAAGTTGAACCTAGGAAGAAGGCAGTAGTGGGGGAAAAGTGTTTTAGTTTATGTCGTTGCTTCTCACCATCCAAGTTAATTTAATTAGGAATAAATTAAATTAATTTTCCCCAAGTTGAGTCCATTTTGCCTGTGTTGGTACTTGTTAAGTGATCTCCCCATCTTTATATTGACCCACAAACCTTTTCATCTTATTTTCTCCCCTTGTCCTGCTGAGGATGGGAGTGAGAGAGCAGCTGGGTGGGCAAGTAGCAGCCACTCAAGGTCAATCCACCACAACACAATATACCCAGATAAATATATTTTAGACAGTGAATATATTTGTGCCCTAAAACGGCAATTTCTATTTAATTGCTCTATTTAAGCTTGTAAAACTATCATATAGCATTCAAAGAAGGATGTTTATTACTCATAATGATAAGGATAAAGAAGTTATATTTACATTTTGATATGACTAAGTTTTTGTCCTTTATAAGTGGCAGTATGGTCATTTCTCAGCATACACTAATAGCATGTAGTCTTGCCAGTCTGGGATTTGTTTCTTTTTGTTATTTTTTGGAAGGATCTAAAATTAATTTGTCTAAGTATATCCTGTCTAGACTAATTAAAAATCCCACCTAGCCCTATTTCAAGAATTGTTAGTGTACAACTTAAATTTGAAAGAACAAAGTGATGTAATTATCAAAACATACATACAAAAAGACCAAATACAAAAACCTGACACTAGTCTATTTAAGTCACTTTCATTAAATATCCAACAAATTTTCTTAGAAATTTCACAGACCTGGATACCAATCCTAGAATGACCTTTATTTGAAAACTCATTGAAGTTATGGCATGCCTTGAAGGTGCAGGAATTTGTTTTTACTTTGCCTCCTTCCCAGAAAAAAGAAAGAAGAAGAAGAAAAAAAGTGGTAGAAAATGCAGAACATAAAATGAGAAAATAAATCGTGTTATCATTGAAATGTCATGCTCACGTGACTTCTAAGACTTTTTAAAAGAGGTAGTCTGAACCAAAAGAAGGAGTAAAATTCTTTTGAGACTTGTTTAACTAAGGCTATATCAAGAATATCAGGCCATGAAAAATAATTAAAGATAAGTGAAGGTACTCCATCATAACACCTTTAGTATCTGGTTAATTTGCAGGCCTCACTCAGCTGTGGAATAAATTCAGTTATACTCTAAAGTCATTTCACTGTTGGACTGAAATGTGCTGAAAGGAAATAGATAATCTGTTATTGCAGCTCAGCTAACCAACAGTAACTCATTGACCATGACAGCTTCGGTCTGTTTACATGCTGGATCACCAGCTTCCTGGGAGCAAGGGCATTCAGAAGATTCTACTCCAATATAGAGATGATGCCTTATAAATAAAAACATGACATTATTTATTCTAACTTATTCATTCAATTATGGTTTTTTGGGTCTTTATCAGACAAAAGATACTATATGTATGGACTACAAAAACTGATGCTGATAACTAAAATCTGTGTTTATTATTATAGGATGAAGTTAGTCACCTGGTGCCAATAAAAAAAATTGATGACTCAAAACCAAAAATGGCAGCTGGAACCGTAATTATGATTGGAACTGAGCACTTCCAGTATAATCGAGCAATATATCAAATATGATTACATTTCAAAGTGGTCAGTTTCATCTTCATTGCTCTCAGGCACTTCCTTCTATTTCTCATTTATTTCTAAATTTGGAAGCATACCTCAGGTGAGTTAATTATGACAAACAGAATTAACACCAGTTCACAAATGCTTCTGATTACACTTAGTCAGAACTATTTTTGCAAACAGATCTGAGCCAGGGGGTTAATGGTAGCACATATTGAATCTGTCATCATATTGCTGAATGTTGATTACACTTGAGCTTGATAAAAGATAGCAGTCACAAAGGATAAGCTATTGCAGATGGATATTATAAGACATTCTGTAAATAGTCTTGGAAGAAGTAAGTACTGCCTGGCTAGTTGCATATGATTCGCCACCCTTACTCTGACATACTTAGACTTATAAACCTAGGGTGGTTTGTGACTTCTCTGTAAGGAAGACTCTGTCTTAAACCTAAGTCCCAAGCACTAAGGAACAGCCATGTTTCTCCCTCATGACAGGATATTTTCAGGAAAGGAAACTTAAAATTGGTATGGCTATTCCTCTGTTAAGATAGGTCCGCAGAAGCATTATATTTAAAATGGGATAGAGCTTTGCACAGAACAGCATGGCAATGTTAGAGTCAGATATGAGTAACTAACTCTATCATCTACCTGTAGGAAGTTATTGTGATAGCAGATTAAACAAAATATGAATACAGTGCATGGACTCAAGCTATTCTAGGTATAGCCAAGCATGAATGAAGCATATGTGCTGGTCAACATTAACAGTGGTGGACATAGATCTGCCTGTCACTGTCAATAGAGGGCACAGAATGGACAAATCTGGAATCAATTGCCTGTTTCTTTCCAGCAGGATGGGGTCAGATCAGGCACTGGTATCTTAAATAAAAATAATCTACCCATCATGCAGTCTTGTGTCATTTCTTTGGGGAGCTAAACCAAGAAAACTGTGTAGTGCTGACCATCAGCTAAATATAAATCTAGTCTTATGTCTATAAGTGCTATTTGAACTAAGTACATGGCCCTTTAATTTCTTTGACTCATATGGTTTCTATTCATGGAGGCAGTCATGTCTGCTGTTTCTACCAGTGTTGTGCATTGTGTATATATGTTTAGGAACAGTGCATGCATGCATGCATGTTTTCAGGGAATCATACTCACAGTAATTGCTTGACCACAGTAAAACTGAGGACATTTAGTTCAATCAGGAGCAGGATGAGATTCTAGTTTATGGACTCAGTCTAACATTTACTCTGTATGAACTACACGCTTACATTTAATCATTCATTTATTCATGAACAATCAGTAGATAAGACCCTTAGTCTGTGCTTCAATTAAAATAAATAAATGACCATATAATGTGTGTCCTAGAAAACTGAAGGCAAATTACTCCTCTTCAGAAAGTAACTTTGGAGGGCAATGGAGATTGCAAAGTTGTACTATTGTGTTTAGAGGATGTACTTGTATTAGGCCTCTGAAACTCTGCATAGTTTCAGAAATGGATTTAATAGAATCTTTCATTGTTCCGATTTATTAGTGGGCTGACACTGCAAAATGGTATCTGCTCTATTATTTGTATTCAACTTGGCCAGAATCCCATCGTGCAATTACACAGGGAGAGAAAGCATTCCCTTCTCATTCCCTTCTGACATTCTGCCTCCTTCAAGTACTAGCTTCGAATGTGTGTGGTTAAAGCAGTCTAGACAGGTATGCAAGCTGATGGACTGAGTGAATCTAAATTAGAAGGAGAAGATATAAAAAAAATAGGATAAGGTCAGAGAAAGGGATAGAATGCTATAGTGTATAGAGATAGCTACAGATACAAAAATACTGTAGGTCTATTAAGTTCTTTCTGATGATGGTTACAATGAGCCACAGCCGCCAATCTCACAAAAATGCTTCCTACCTGCAGTACTCTTCCCGAAATGTATTCTTTCTTTTAGACTTTGAAAGACGATATGCGAAGATAACAATTCCAGCAATAGAAATTGAAGTCAGGTTACAAAACATGAAGCCATGATTTGCTTGGTCTCTATCTTCACCATATGTTCATAAACAAAGAAATAGAAAAATATTTAAAATTCCACTTACTGTGGAATTTACTGTTTTCATGAAGATCATAAAGGGGGTGATTATTTGAGCTGCTTTATTAGGTGGGAAATACCACCTTAATAAGGATTATTTGTCAATGTCTGCCTTCTTTTGAGACGGGAAGGGTCCAGGGGACTGTTTCAAGCTGTTTTGAATGCATGGATTGTAGAGACTGCTCCTAAAGAAAGTTCTGTGCTACATGACACACATCACACCTTTTTTCCTTTTTTGTTTTGTTTATTTTTTTTATAAGCCCTATAACAAATGAACCCATCCTGTTCAGATAAAGAACAGCAAAGCAAAAGAGGGGTCAAAATTCCTATTTTAAGTGTTCTGTCACAGCAAAAGTCTGCAGCAGAGGGCACAGCAAAGTACTTTACTTGGCCACAGAAAAAGGGGTTGTGTGCTACCTCTGAGCAGACAAGTTCCAGAATTTGGGGCAGTGCTGAAATAGCTGGCAACAGACAAGGAATGCAGCACAATAAGAGAGGGAATCACGAATGCTCAGGTTGGGGTTCCCAGCCAGCCATATTTTTGGATGATCTGGGAGCTGGTGTCCCGGCACAGAGGTTCAGTTATTGTGAGAGGCGAGAGCCTGTCTGAGAGCTGTCCAAGAGCTCTCGAGCACCCGGTTGGCCTCAGGACAGTCGGGACTTAGTGAAGGAAAGTAGGTATACTTTTAAAGGGAGAAAAATTTAAGTAGGAAAAGAGAATCTGTTTGTGAATCTTGCCATGCACGGAATCATACAGCCACCTGAGATACAGTCGAGTCGGTTACCTACTCTGATGTCTTTGTGTATTGAATTTTTTTACTATAAAATATTTTCTTTGTGGCCGCTCACAAATAGAAGAGATGTTTCTGTGAACAAAGTCTCTTCTATTTTTTTAAAAGCCTTGCTGCTCTCTTTCAGCATTAGACATTGTAATCTTTTTTTTTCTGCTTCACAGTGGTTTGATATGGAAATGAAATTAGGAACAGTATTAGAGTGTAGATTTAAGCCAAAAAGTTAGCCTTTGTTCCCCATGTCAATTGTGGTTTTACTATACAATCTTAGGTAATTCCTTTAACTTCATTGTGTCCCCATTCACCAGAGATGTATTGGCAATATTACACAGCTCAAATTGATTGGAAATGGAGTTACATCACATCCTCTCTCTCCTTATTTTCTAAATAAAATGGGTATATTTCTGAAACAAACCATAACTGTCCCTCACAAAAATATGACATTTTTCTGTACAAGATTCAGACTCTCACCAAAAAATCACAGATATAAGGTACTCTGTTATTTTAAAGTTTAATCATGAGCTTTTTGTTCACTACCTTATTCTATTTGCTTTTTGTTGCCATTAAACCATAAATTATTTGGAAATTGAGTATATTGTGTTGCCTAGCACAGCAAAAATACTAATCTGGAATTTTCACATACAATTATATATATTCATAAGCCTGGCTAGATGTCAAGTGGGTGGAGGGAAAATGTGCACTCTTCATTGCAATTTCTTGAAACCAATTTTGAAATGTCTGTCTGAGGATATGGTTTATCTGTAGCAGTAATATTAAAGGTGCGCAGGATTTGTAGCAGGTACGTTATGTTTGTGAAGATACATTAGATCTTGAATTGAAATGCCATCTAACAGCTTCTGACACAAGTTACAGGTAATATTCTGTCTGTAAACACTCCTTAAGAGAAGAAAACTTCTATGGAACTTCTTTACCTTGTAATTAAGTTTGAAAAAAAGAAAAAAGAAAATCTGTAAAAGCAGAATACTTTTCTCCTAATGGCATAATTTAGAGTCTTCCATGAGATTATCCTGCTTCTTAAATCTTGGGAAAAATGTAGTATTTAAGCAGAATAATATGACATGCACATATGGTTAAGTGAATTTATCTAGTCATAACAGTGTAGTCTTATTTTGTGAAAGTAAATGTGCACATTTAGACCACAATAATGTCTCTTTTAGTGCAAGTGGAGTATTCCAAAAGGGATTCTCTTCCCCACTTAAGGGTGCTGAACAGGAGGCAGCCAGCACTCTGCAAATCCAATATTGGTATTGTAACCACTCACACAGCTCTACTGGCAAGTGATCCAGAAGGCTTTAATACTTACATTGATTATCTTCATACCTTTCATCTGCTTCTGTTGGTAAGCCACCATTTAAAGCAGAATTCTCTCAAAATTATGCCTTTCCCATCTACACTATCTAATATCCAACTTGCAAATTGTGCTATGTCAACTGGAACAAAATAACTTTGGGTCTTCATACAGCAGAAAAAAAAAAAAAAAGATTTTTTTTTCTAAATTTTCCCCAGATGATAGAGTAGGATAAAGCAGTTTACAAGAGATACAAGTAACAGCTAATCCTTCTGGTCTAAATATGTAAGAGATCTTGTCATCACTGGATCTTCATTGATCTACATTTGATGAAAACGCAACCTAATTTTTTGATTATATTTATTATGCATTAACTATTACTCTAGGAGGTTAATTTAAATTAGGAAACATGCTTTGCATTTGTAGGGGAAACAAGAGGGGGAAAATACTCTTTCAGTTTTAATTGGAAAGTTTTATAATCAGCAATCAACAGGGAGTCTAATTTTCAGTGATGGTCTTGACTTTCCATATGTTTCCATTGAAAAGCATAATTTTCTTATCTTTTTCTGTTTTGTTTTTTGTTTTGGTTTGTTTTGGTTTATTTGGTTTTTAAGACACATACTCTGAAAGATATTTAAGTTAATATTGAAAACAATTCTCTTCCAAATCCATTCAGAACAATAATTATATTTTTCTTGAGAAATGTAATTTGTGTTTAAATATGGTGGAAAAATATTAGTTCAAACAAAAAGGAATCTGACTCTGAACATGAACAGTTTGGTGTCCTGCAGACTTCAGGATGTGTTGGTTTGGGGAGCACTAAGGGAAGTTGTTTGGGTATGAAGAAGAGAGATGAGAGCAATGATAAAAAGCACAGATTAGGAGAGAAACATTTAATACAGACAGTGTAAAAGAGTCCCGCAAGCAATCAAAGGAAAGCATTACCCAAAAAAAAGGTATATGGGTCTTACCTAATCCTAATTAATAACATTTGTAAGCTAATTCTGCATTGTTTCCCCATTCCCACACTATTTTGTTAATATCATACTACTTCTCCCTCTCTCAGTCAGTACCTGCCAGGATGGTTGCATTTTTTTCCATGAGCTTTTACTAGCTTTATTCTGAATTATAGTTAAGCATGGCAATTACAAAATATACAAAGGAAGTATAAACTAAAACCTGTTACTTTAAATTTTCAGTTTATACACTCATGGTAGTGTGAACATTGTGACATAATTATGCTTCACTACACAGTGAGTTTCAAATGAAACCTTGTAATTTATATAAGCATTAATAGAGATACAAATCTAGATATTTATCTTACATACTTATTTTCTCTGTGGAAAAATAATTTGTTAAACATAAAGGTAAGGATAGTGGAAAGGCAGGGTTTGTTGTAGGTCATATTGTCAGATTAATTTTATTTCAGTTGTCTTATTTATGCTATTCTAAGATTGTTAAATCAAGATCTGACCTATGAATGATCTATGATCATGTCACTTCCATGATTTCCTTCTCACTCAGCTCTCATTATTAACTTTCTGAGGAGAGGTGAGTAGATTCACAATTTGCCTTAGTAAACTCTTTGTTGAACTGAATTATGTTAACTTTTTTGTGTGCAAACAGGTAGCATTGATGTGATTGAAAATGCAACCTCAAACACTTATAGAAGGGCACAAGATTTATTGAGTTATATAAAATAAACTCTTTTTCAGAACAGGAGATGTTTTTATGAAGCAGTTTACAACTATGTTGTTAACAATCCCCTTTATTCTCATTTCTTTGTGTAGCTGTCCATGGGCTTTTTTCCGTTGATACTATTCACCTAATTCATAGAGCTACTGCTGAGCTTGTGCTTAAGAGTTGCAAACATAAAGTACTGCATAATAGTGCTTATATTTTATATCTGTTATAAAACTTTAAACTCATAAATGGATCCAATAAGCTCTACCGGACAACTCTGGTATATGTCCAGTATATTTTAATGCTATTCTAAAAATCTCATGTCAAAGTTCTTCAGTTATTTTTCTCTTACATTTTTTAATATGGGTTGAATTAAAAAATATATTTTCATGATATTTTCACAGGATCCTGTCTAATTTAGGGCTGAGACATAGGTCTGCTATTCTTAAACCTTTTGATAACTTTTTCTGAAAGCCTTTTTAGCAAATATTTACAGCTACTGCCTTTGAAACACATTCCACAGCTGCCAGGTAGGTATGATATGGTATGATAAATAGATATTGTGATGTTAAGCACTTACTTAAAAGCTTTAGACCTAGGGGCCAATATACTTGGCTTTAACTAAAAGCAGCATTACTAGACTTCCTAGTTTAAAATGTCCTGCTTATAGTTACTGTGGTTTCAGGGGGAGGGAAACTGAAATTTCAAATGTGACCAAAAAAATGCATGAAATCTTCATCATTTTAAACATGTCAGTGATTACAGCTGTATTGTTATTCTTGGTGAGAAGAAATGAGAAGAAGAAATGAGAAGAAGAAAAATGGAGGAGTGTAACAGAAGAATGACTTGGAGTAAAAAATCACAGTAGCTCAGATAAATATTGGCCATAAAACAATTTGCAACTTGGCCAGCTGCATGAGAAAATGGAATTTCTTTTAATGATGCATAAATATTAGTTGAATGGGAAGTTAAAACCAACAATTACCATGTGTTTAGTTTTATTGTTTGGGGATTTTTGTCTGTTTGGTTTCTGAAAGCCAAACCCCTCTAACTAAACATCAGAGACTAACCTTGACTTTATAGGCTACATATAGAGAAAAATATATGAGGTAGAAAATAGGATTAATTTCTTCTCCACTCTCCCAACAACTCTTCATTTGACAGATTTAAAAGCAGATACTGTTGGGCCTGGGTCCATTGCTCTGAATATAAGACTTTAATGCAGTAAAATAGGAAATGTGAATAGTTTTATCTGTATAGGAATTGAATTTATTTTCCTCGTCAGTTCTTCCCCAGTGTGCAGAGGAATCATTCCTACTCGAGTCAAATGAGCAAAGACCATGAGGGCTGACAGTGTCTCTGAACAAAGCATTTTTTTGATTGGACATATTGGAAAATGAGGTGCATTGCTATGCCACAAGACCGTTGGAGAAAGATTTCTTTTTCATTACCATTGGCCTTCAAGCTACAGAATGATCACTTGGACTGTAAGATTTTCATGTCAGGATTTTCCATGTATGTGCAGTACTTCTCACCTAAAAATCTGGTTGTGACTGGGATTTTCAGACAATATTCCAGGTCATACAATTGTCACAGTAAGTTGTTTGGACACAGCAGAATGGAAAATTTAAAACAATTAGGACTTTTTGATCCAATTTTGTCTGCAGCCAATAATTCAAAAAATGAAAATTTGGATAATGTACAAATTAGGCAGATATCATGGTGAGAGTCTGTTATAGACCGCCCAACCAGGACATAGAGGCAGACTAAACATTCTGCAGGAAGCTGGGAGAAGTCTCAAGAGGGCTAGCCCTTGTCCTCATGGGGTTCCATGTCCTCAACCTACCACATGTCTGCTGGGAATACAATACAGCTGAGAGGGAACAGTCTAGAAGGTTCCTGGAGTGTGTTGAAGATAATTTCCTGACACAGCTGGTGAGGGTGCTAACTGGGGAAGGAGCCCTGCTGGACTTGTTGTTTATGAACAGAGAAGGACTTGTGAGGGACATGACAGTTGGAGGATGTCTTGGGTATAGCGATCATGAAATGATGGTTTTTGATTCTTGTAGAAGCAAGGAGGGGAGTAAGCAGAACTGCCACCTTGGACTCCTGGAGGGTGGACTTCAGTCTTTTCAGGAGCCTGCTTAGCCACACCATGGATTTAAGTCCCTGATAATTTTATTTATTTATTTATTTTCACTCTATTCCAGCAGCTTAATTAACTAGGGGCATAAAGTTATTTTGGAGAGGTCCATTCTTATCTATGAGGAATTATATACAGAACAGTTAAATATTAATTAAAGCTTCATTGATATTGGAATATTTCTGGAAAAAAGTTCCAATGAATAAATTTGTTTTGACAAAAGATTCTTATTGAAAAATTTCTGATTGTGCCAGTTGTTGCTGGTTAGCATCATGTAATGAGAAATGAAGCCATGAGGCAGATTGCTTCCATAAGCAGTAAAAGTTACACAATAGGCCCATTAGATCTGTAACTGCATGAACTCACCAGACTGCTCCCAGACCCAAATCAATTTGGGCTGAATCTGTTCAAGTGTCCTCATGCTCACATTTGGTACCACTAGCTGCTGTGGTAGCTTCAGGTATTTTATATTAAATCAGCTTATGTTGACATGGACGATGGCTAGACTGTCATGTCTATCAGCCAGACCATCCGAATGTCAGATTCTTTTAGATTTCTGGGAAGTGGAATGAATTGGGTATTTTTTGGGGGGTGGGAGGAAGCTGCCAATTCAAAAGAAGTATATGAACCATAATCAAATCATGCTGTAATAGCTGATGCAATTCCTTTGTGCTAATTTGGACCCAACCTGATTATTTAAAAA
>VXBO01014100.1:0-57089 GCA_013400135.1 Rhinoptilus africanus
TGTGGTGGTCCGACCGGGTGCCTCAGGCAGCGGCGGGTGCTGGCATCCCACCCGTCTCCCGGGGCCGGGTTTTTACCTGGCTGGGGTGGAATCCGTCGACTGGTTCGATCAGTTGCCAGGGCTGGCCTCCCATCTTGCGCCACTCCTCGGCCGCTGCCAAGAAGAACGTAAGCGGAGGGGTTATCACCGGGGAGCACGTAGGCGCCCGCCCAGAGATGTACCCCCCTCTTCCTCACAGTGCTGCTGGTATTTTTAAGCACACGACGGCTCCGCATGAAGATTATGATAATTCATATAAAGTTGTCAGAGCCAATATTGTGTACAATCCCTTCTCCTCGGGGCAGTATTTAAGCCTTTATTCTTAATTTTTTTTTCCTCTGCGATATTTATGCAAAGAAGAGCTTTGAACATAAATGATCGTAAAACAATTCACTTTCCCTCCCAACTAAGATGGATGCTGTAGCAAGCAAGGCTGTAAATTATTTAATACTGATCTAATACTTGTGCATTTCCCATTTTAGTTGCATCTTCAGCAGGGCAAAAAAATAAAGGCCATAAAGAAAACAGTGCTTTCTAGAGAAAGAGATGGTAACACAATATTCGCATGGGCTGATGTCTGCAAGACTAGACTGTCATTTTCAGTTACTTCGCTTCTGAGCGGTCTTTTTCAACTCCAACAAAATAACCTTCTGAATTACATAAGCATGACACTCGATGCAAATGCTGCTGTGCCGTGAGCCCCAGAGCCCTCAGAGAAGCAAAAATCTTTCTCTCTTCAAAAGGGCTGCGGAGTGATCAAACATGGGACTAGTGGATCTGGCATTAACAAACTGAAAATTCAATAATTTCTTTTATAATGACAGATTACAAATTCTTAATAGCGTTACGCAGGCATCCTGTCAGGAGGAAAATGTTCTCTATTCAAGCACCGGAGTTCTGACCTAGACTCACCGCTGTTTATTGGACCCCGGCTATCCTAACTTTGAATTCACAGAAGGGTGATCTTCCCACTTTGACTATAGATACCTATTTGAGATGCTTTAGTCAACACCCAAAGTAACTGTTTCAAGACACAGGGCTTGGAGCTTTGTTTCAAATTTGCAATATTTAGATTACACCACGGAGTGCACATAGAGATGCACAGAGTGACCTTGCCTAACTCCTTATATATGATATTATACGTTGAGTATGAGCCTGAGTATTGTGTTTTACTTTGTAGAGGGACTGCTGTTCCACTGTTAGAAACAGCAGAGAAGTAAGTAAAATAAGTAAGGTTTATATCACAATAGGTGAATTTAGACATTATACTTGACCTCCAAAACTACCA
Organism: Rhinoptilus africanus; assembly: GCA_013400135.1. Classification (NCBI taxonomy): domain Eukaryota; kingdom Metazoa; phylum Chordata; class Aves; order Charadriiformes; family Glareolidae; genus Rhinoptilus; species Rhinoptilus africanus. The sequence continues at coordinate 1,328 of VXBO01014100.1, forward strand.
GAGCAGTTGAACAAATATCCACCAACTATGTCCAGAGTTTGTCTTAAAAGTGCGTATTGCCCTGGCTAGACTAGGCTGGAGCTTGCTCCCATCCCCATAAAGAAAAAACAAAAACAACCAACCCCTATCTCCCTATTTATTGCACTGCTTCTTACAGAAACCACTCAGTTCTTCAGCCAAAGGCAACATCTGATCTTGAATGTCCATTAAATCTAGAATAAATGCCAGGATACTCAAATTTTACTCCAAGAAAGCTGGGAGCTGCTATGTATATATATGCTCAGGCCAGCCTGGAATCAATGTACTCATCACAGTGTGCAACCACTGCTAAATATTTGATGTCTGGAGAGTTTAGGGGAGGATTTTTGCTTGCTTAAAAGGAGACGAGAAAAGTAGGTCAGCAGCCTTAGCTGGCTTTTGAGCACACACTCGCGAACTGACAGCTTTCCTGATGGCAAGCTCGAATTGCTGGCTCCAGGGCTGCGGGAAACTTTGCAAAGTGTCTTCCAGAGCTGATGTTTGTATGTGCGTGTGTGATTCTGTTTACCTCATTTATTTAATGCGATGTAATCAAGAACAGCAAATTATATTAAGATGTTTCTTGTCGCGAAAGCAAATAAATTACAGAAAGTTAGTCATTTAACTTATTAAAGTAATTTGCCTACCCAGCAGGTAGTGTGTTCCAAATCCTAATGACTTGTTAAATATTAAGTAGCTGAGGTAAAAGCTGCAAAGAGACTTGGACACTCTTAAACTCTGTGCTACAATATCAAACTTGACAGTGGAGCCCACCTCTCTGAGATTCTTTTGGACAGAAAGACTCCCTCTCCCATCTTCCCTTCTTTACCTCCTCTGTACGGTCTGCATGAGACCCAGAACCAGCTTCCCAAATTGGGTCATATAGGAGAAAATAAATAGGCAAATTTTGATAGGATTTGGCTGCAAAAGAAATTTTTTTTTTTTTTGCAATAATCTTAGGTGCCTTGGCAACTTCATACTTCCAAGGACAGCCAGGCAGTGATGGGGAGATATGTTAGAAATGTACACGTTGAAGTATTGCCAGGGTGCTTCTGTCCCTTCATGGCTCTGGTTTTAGCTGTCTGCATGCTGGGATTTAAAATACAGTCCCCAGGCAAAATTTTTGAAGGGGGACCAACATGGAACTTCCTCTCTTCGGGAATATAAAAACAAGGAAACGCAGATCAGTGTTTTTTTCCAATTCTTATATACAATTTTTGGAATGTAAAAATTCACGTTGTTGGGGAGGGCCTACAGGTGGCCAGGGCTGGAGCTCCTGCCCCATGAATGGAGGCTGAGGGAAAGGGATGGTCCACCCTGGGGAACAGCCTACAGGAAGATGATGACGATGGGGCCAGTCTCTTCACAGCAGTGAAGTGCATGGTGGGAGGCGGGGAGACAACAGGCATAAATTGAAATGCGGGAGGTTCAGGCTAGATACAGGGAAAAAGCTGGTTTCCTACTTTCCCATCACTAACTACCTGAATATGTAGCCCACAATCCCTCACCTCATGCTGATCCTTTTTTTAAAAAGAAAGAGAGAGCTCGTTTCTCCTTGCAACAAAGCTGGGCTTACCTAATGCCACTTAAGAGCACAGAAGGATGAGTTCTGTAAGCTTTTCAAGTAAAAGGTATCTAGATGCTCAAGGAAGCATAGGAAAGAAGCCAGTTCTTCCTGGGACAGGCACTTATCTTGGCAGAGGTCCATGGTTACCCCAACCAGGGAAACCAGGAGATGGCATTAAGGGTCATCCCCCCTTGTCCCCAGCCCTGCCAGCAGGGTCACCTGGGCCGGCTGCCTACACTGCCCTTCTCCCAGTACAGAGCTAAAATATAAGGAGCATATCAGCAGCCCAGCACTTGACTAAACGCTTCATGAGAAAGACAGGAAAAAAAAGGAACTTACTTTGTTTCAGTGGGAAATCCATGTAGAAAATATCAAAGTTGGCAAATTTCTCAGATGTCGCTATTTCTTTCAGGACATTGGAAAGTTGTAAAGCTCTCTGCAAAAATCAAGCGATTTAATGACAGTTCATTGCTATGCACGCTGCTTTGCATGGATTCAGCTTCTGTCACCCATTCATGGTCAGGAAGTTGAAAGCTAATATTGCCCTTTTAGCTGGGGAAAAGGAGGTGAAACGCGGTTCTTCATTATACATAGACTTGCATGAGCATCACCAGCCTTTGGGCTCCCCAGCTCACCATGCAGTACATCTTTACAAGTTCTACCGAGGCCTCTGCTGATGTAATAAGTTCAATAAAGCATATGGTTATTTTACTGGAGCCCTCTTTTAGTAGTGTCTCTATGCCTATACAAGAATTCTGAATTTCTCAGTTTCGGAGGCCTCTTGATGAGCGGCAGCCCGTTCATTTCCATTCCTCTAAAGGAAAATCGAAACTTTTCGTACAGGAAAAAATGTTCTCCTTTCCCATTTTCCTTCCTGCTAGTGTGCTGTGGGTGCTAATGCTTATCTAGCCAGACCAAATTCTGCTCTTACTTTCATCAGAGTAAATTACATCCATTGAGCGTCTACCTAACTGATATATCCAGTGTGATTTCTACAACCGTAACAGAGATCAGGATCTCCTAAATATTTAAATTGTGCAGTTTGGATAATAACATAGACAATTAGTTTCAGACAGGGGCTCAGAAAGAAGATTAATTCATACCCTGCAGACATATGAATTGTTCATGGACAGAAGTTACATGTACTGTATGCTCTGTATTGTTGGTGCAAATATATAAGCTTCAATCCTGCAAAGATTTAAGAAGGTGCTTAATTGCCTCCTCTGAAGTCAAGAGGGACAGGGCATAAAATGAAACGCATATGTAAGCCTTGGTGTAATTAAGGCTATATTTTTTGTTTAGTGAATGCATACATTAATTCAACTATACCCAGGGATGACACTTTTGACGATATTTGGTTACTGTCTCTTTTACATGGTTGCAGGGGGGTGCTGGGATTAAAAATCAGCTTGTACCGTAAGGGAACAAGTGGTTAATATTACGTGACGTTCACTTCTGCGGCCAGTTTTTTAGGGTGAGTTTTAAGACATCTCTGTTCTGTCTGTTCCCATTCCTGCACTGAGCCTGAATGCTCCTCGGTCACACCATCTGTCGATTAAGTCCCCAGAAATGTGTCTGAGGAAGATTAGCACAAATCCCAAATGAAGACAGGGCAAGGCTCTAGCTCTCGGTGGCCTGCTCCCGCTGCCAGTGAAATCTATGCAGCTGGATTTTCATACTCACAGCTACTTGATTCACAAGCCATTTCTTTTTTTCATCATGTATGATTTCCCCTTAAAGAACGTGAACCTGAACAGTTTCGTCTCAGGGAGATCGCACCCCTTGAGAACAGGTTTGGGCAGCTGAGAGGTTGGAAAGGGAACACGTTTACAAGTCCCTTAACTTAATCATGCTGCCGCCCAGAGCCTGAGAGGCATTTAAAAGGATGGATACAGATGTTTACGCATCTTCTCCCCACCTTTGGAAGAAAAAAAGTGCGCTGACACCTTGCTTTGAGATATTAGGCTTACATCCTCAGACATAGGGACAGGGCAAGCTGGAAGAGGGTCTATGCAAGAGGATAGTCCTGTGCAGCCTCACAGAGACTTACCTCCGAGGTCAAATTCCTGAGGGTCTCATTGGGAGTCAGCCAGCCGCTGCAGGGGCTCACCTGGGCGGGCAGAGGGAGCAGGGCTTTAGCAGTGGGCCGAGAAGCAAGGGGGGGGCTCGTAGGCTACAGCCAGAGACCTTACCTGCAGGCAGTCGAGGAAAGAATAAAGCTGACTGTACGTGATGTCCCTGTTCAGCTGCCCTGCAATGCACAGAGCGGGGAAAATTTAAGTGCCTGATGGCCAAATGTGACTTCATCTTGCAGGTCTGTGCGTTCCCATGCATTAGACCCCTCAGTGGGGAGAGACACCCCGGGAGCCCCAACCCACCCCCAGGTTACCCTCCCACCACCAGAGCCAGGGTACCACAGAGCTGGCACCCATGCATCTTTCCCATCTGTGTCCCCACAGCCTGCAAGAGCTGCTTTGCGACAGGACGAGGGGCAATGGTTTTAAACTAGAGCTAAACTAGATTAGACATTAGGAAGAAGTTCTTTACAATGAGGGCAGTGAGACACTGGAACAGGTTGCCCAGAGAGGTGGTGGAAGCCCCATCCCTGGAGACATTCAAGGCCAGGCTGGATGAGGGTCTGAGCAACCTGATCTAGTTGAGGATGTCCCTGCTTACTGCGGGGGGGGTGGGACTAGATGACCTCTAAAGGTCCCTTCCAACCCAACACGTTCTGTGATTCTACGGTTCTTGCTTCTCTCAAGCCTTTCATGGGGTGATAAGTCTCGCACACAGGATTAGTCATCACAGCCTGTGCCAATCTCCGAAGCGTATGGGGTTTTTTTTTGATATTTTATCCATTAATATGTCCCTCATCCACCAAACAAATGCAGGGGTTGCCAAGCTGAAGGGAAGATTGAAGGTGCCTGTATATGCTCTGAGTTTTGCATTTACCTCCAAGAGGTTAGCCTTAAAAGGGAGGACCAATTTTGCTGTCACAGAGGGACGTGGATACGCTTGTGTGGGTGAGCAAATTCAAGCACCAAGTCAAACACTTAGCCGGCGTTCCCTAAAATTCACTGCGCTACGCAATAGCCCGGCTTGCTGAGAAAATTACCCATTTTCTCGACCTTTTTGCTTCTTTGGTAGCTATAACCAAGATGGAAATTAAGTGGCCACTCAGTTCTCTGAGTTCGTAGTGCACTGATCATCCCGTCAGGCTTCGTTATGTTTTCAGCACTGAAATAAGCAGCTTTTGTTGTTGCTGCCACAGAAACTGAAAAATATAATCTCTCCCAAGGGAAACGGGCTCCTCAGGTTGCTTTGCAGCAGCTCCGTGATATGGATGCAATTCCTGCCTATCCCACGGCTGCCCATTACCCAGCAGCAGTATCAGCTTCCTGAGGAGCAAAAGACGGGGAGCTCAAAGATCTAGTGTCACTCCCAGGTTTTGGGGATGTCTGTCCTGGTTTGAGCGACACGGGACTAATTTCTCTTCTAATGCTGGGGAAAACTGCACTTTTAGAAGACTCTAGTGTTTGAATCCATAAAAATATTTACTTTATAGCCAGCTATGGCATGTGGGATTCAAGGTCTCAGTGTTTTCGAGCCTTGCCAGGTGCAGGGATGAGGAGGAGCGAGACCTAAGCACTTGACCCAGGCTGGCCAACAGGGTTATTTCATACCATGAACATCACATTCAGTATAAATTAGAAAGTTTGTTGCAAAGCTCTCTCTCTCTCTCTCTCCTTTGTTGCTGATGGTCCAGAGAACTTCTTGCTCTGGTCCTCCCCTTCCTCCCAAAGCCGCAGCGCTCGCAGTGTCCAACATTTGCTGTCCCCTGCTGGGAGTGCGTAGCTTCCTGCCGATAGCATTGGCTGAGGATAATCCTTGTTTATTTTATATTGGTATCAGGATCAATACTGGTTCTTTAGTATTATCATTAATTATTTAGTATTATCCTATTAAACCTATTTACATTCCAACCCTCGGGTTTCCCTGTTTTCCTCGATTCCTGTTCCTGGGTGGGGAGGGGTCATCGGGTGATAGAATAATTGTCTAAATGACAATAAATTTTTATGGGTTTCTCAAACCATAACCATGTCCCAGACTCATGTAGCCTGAGAACATCGGGCCCATGGGATGGGCTGTCAGGGGCACCAGGGATTTGGCAGAAAGCCAGTCACGCCTGACCGGCAGCCAAGTGGGGAAACCTCCTCGCAACCCGTCGGAGGATCTGCCAGAAGTGATCTCTTGCTGCAAAACGTGTTGCTTAGGATTAATTGGGTCCCTCCAAGGCAAATGAGCCCCTCTGAAAATTTTCCAACTGGTCCTATAGCTAATCTCTCCTGATTTGGCTTGTGCCAAAAAATGCCACGTGTTGTCTCTGATAATTAGATACCCAGTAGAGGAACCATGCCTGTGATAAACACACATTCAAGGAAAGAAATGTGTTTATGTGACTAAAAAATAATTATCACTGGCTCCCCTTGCCCTGAAAGGGTCAAGATTTTTCTTTTTTTTTCTTTTTTTTTTCTTTTTTTTCTGTTTGCATCAGTAGTAGCATAATGCTTATTAGAAAAAAAAATGTAACGAGGTATCAGGAATAGAAATGGAGACCTCAGACTTCCTGAGAAGAAGCAAGTACTTTTGAGGGGTAAAACAACCCACAGTAGATAATGCAGAAGCTGTGGGGCCATTGGCAGTGATTGGGGAACCTTGGGGAAGCCACAGCACAGAGTCTACTGAAAGCTCTAGTACCTAGTGGTTGCCAAAATAATCTGAAGACGTAATCTACTGCTTTAATTATGTGATTTAGCTTTCCTCTCTCATTGCTGATGGGAACTAAGATGACAACAACTTCCCACTTGCTCAGATGCATAAGAGATTTCTTTACCCAAATATAAATAAGAACATGCCTTTGGTCTAAAATTAGGCAGCAGAATGTCCATGGTCGTTCCTTGTACACGCTCTTGACTGGAAAACAAGGGACTGTAGCTGTTTGCATAAAAACTGTCTTTGCTACCTGCATAAAGTATTTCACACTGTTTAGCCGCTGTGGGGTGGTATGAACTTGTAGAGAAGGGGTTCTGCAACTAGCTTCCAAGCTTCCCCACCCCACAACCTCCCGCATCCCCAAGGAAAGTTTTCTACACTGACTCCAGAGGCACAGCTGTGAGACTAACCAAGGATGGATGTCACACGTCATTGCATATGAATGCAGCCTGCTGTGATGGCATTCCTCCTTGCTACTTGGCGCAGGATGAAGCCAAGGAGCAAGTGGTCTGTTGATGATCAGACGTACATTTTCATGCCCGCTCTGAGATGACAGGTTCCCAAAGACAGCATCCAAATGTCCGAAAACGCTGTCCCAAAGCACCTTACAGCAACTGCACTCTGAGGGAATGCCCCAAAACATGACTGTACATGGTGTGAGCTTTCAGTCATCATACCTGTAGGTAGGGTGGCAGGCACCCAGCGCTTACGGAAAGTTTATTTCTCTAATATCTAACCAGTCTTTTGCAACCCCCTGATTTATCTTCTGTCCTGGCCCACATCCAGTTTTACTAAGACATCCACCAGTCAGTGAGTGGAGGTCTTCACCAAATGTCCAGCTCCACCCATAGCAAGAACCAGGATGAAGTGCAGGCATACCGGCTGCAATTTTGGGACAAGGCTGAGGCAGAACCCCTTGTTTCCGTTTCCACAGCATGTATTGAGCCTAGTCTGGAACTGAGAGGGTCGCACCAAGGGGAGGACCAAGCAGGTTAGGGGGTCTGCCCTCTAGGTGCCCTGTGCTGTGCTGGGGATGGTAAACTGTCTCTCTTACTTCTACTGCACAGCCAATATCTGCCTCATATTTCTCAGATCTCCTCCACTCTCTCAGGTTTGCTTGAAATTGTCAACAGAGTCATAAATTGTTGATGGAGAGAAGGCAACACGAGCAGGCAGATAACCAGGATGACACCACAACGTCTCACATTTACCTAGAGGATGGTATCTGTCATGCAGGTTGTCCCAGAGAAAGCGGCCATCTACCAAGCCTGTCAAAATCACGTGGCTGCCGTTTGGAAGACGGGTGTCCAGGTATCGCAGGGCTTGCATCACGTTGGAGAGCATTTCTTTGGGTGTAGTCATGTGAGCCAGCGTGTCACGGTTCCTGCAGAAGAAGAGCATGCCAACAGGACATTTTGTCAGGTAACACGGTGCCCCCCAACAGGCACCATTAACAGCAGAATTTTCTTCTTTGCCGTTCTTCCTCATTAAGTTAGCTAAATGAAACCTTATAAAAATGATGCTATGGGGTTTAGTCTCTCACTGTTTTGCCAAAATCAGAACTGATATAGAAACTTCCCTCAGTGTAACCCTTCTCCCTGCTAAAACCAGACAGATGCACCACTTTTTTTAGAGCAGCCTCCTGTTTAGAGAAACTCCTGTGGGTTAACCCAGGTGGGCAGCTAAGCATCACACGGCCTCTCGCTTGCTTCCCCCTCCCCCTCAGTGAGATGGGGAAAGAGAAAAGGAAGAGTAAAAGAAAGAAAAATTGGGGATCAAGATTAAAAAAACCACATTATTGTTCAATAAGTGAAGGAGATGTAGAAGAAGAGAGAAAGCAAGCAAAAGAAGTGATGCAAAGGCAATCGCTCACCACCTCCGATGCCCAGCCAGTTCCTGAGCAAAAGATGGCTAAACCTCCCCGAAATCCTCTTGTAAGAGACGGACTGTAAATTCCCTGACGAGGGGCAGAAGGCCCTCCAAGCCTTCAATGGAATGCCTCAAACACTCGCATGGAAATAGATAATGCAGGCCTGGCCTTCAAAGAACTGATAAGGCTAACACTTCTGGTGCCTGAAAGTGTGGGAGAACTGTCTTGTGAAGACAGGACAGTTCTGCCACTCGTGTGATGAGCTTGCTAGGTCTCAGTTCTCAAGGCCGTTGCGTCCGACAAGTGACCTTTGCTTCATTATCCACAAAATGCATATGAAAGTGCACGTCCCTGCATATGCTAATGAAGATTATAGAGATCATGCTGAACGTGTATGACTATGGCACTTGTCTCTCCTCCCAAATCATGCTGCACATCACCTGGGAGAAGGGAGAAACCTGAGACAAGGCTGTCCTTGGCAAGGGGGGTGGACCATGCTAATTCAGCAAACATAAAAGGGGAAAATAAGTGCCCCTAGGTGGGAACAAAGAAGAAACAAAAGAAGAAGATAGTGCCTGGGAAGATTCTTCCTAAGAAAGAAGACCGTACCTGGGAAGATTTTTCCAAGAGAGAAGAAGATGATGCCTGAGAAGATTCCCTGAAAAAGATGCTGGAACCAGGACTGGTGATCTCTTTATCTTTTTCCCTGTCTTTTCATTTCTCTATCCCTCAGTTTCTCTTTTATCTTAGAATTGTTACGCAAGGGTTAGAGTTGCTAAGTAACCATCTTAAGTATGACCTTAAGTACTGCTTGCCGTAAGTTGTCCTATACCTATTGTTAAGTAACACAATGCATACCTCACCATTTGCCGTAATTTGTTATATACCTAGCCAATTACTGTGGACTTGTTAAGAGCTATGCTAACCATTTTGGGAAGCTAATAAATGTTTCTATATGGATCTTGAGATTTATCTCACCTTAGTCCGTGCCATTGGGAATTTACAAATCTGAAGTCACTTACCCCTCCTCTTTTCTGAGTGGGATGTGACACCCCTCCTCTCCTTTTTTATTGCTGAGCAGGATGTTGTGTGGGATGGAATATCTCTTTGTCCGGTTTGGATCTTCTTCCCCTCCCAACCTCCTGTGCACCCCCAGTCTATTCACTGGGGGACCAGACTGAGAAACAGAAAAGGCCCCAATGCCATTCAAAGGCTGCTCAGCAGCAGCTGAAAAAATGTGGTATCAGCATTATTTTGGTCAAAAATCTAAAACGGAGCACCACAAGAGCTGCTATGGAGAAATTTAACTCTATCCTAGCCAGGCCCAGCACATCTCCATAAAGAAAAAAGCCTTAGCTCTCCTGCTGGTTTTATTCCATGGGTTGCAAATGAGTTAGCCTTTATTTACAGTGCAGAGAGGCGAATCAGAGCCATGAAGCAGACTATGACCACATTGGTGTCCCGTGGTATTAAAAATCCATGTAAAACTACTCCGGTAACCCTTGCTCTTTGTAGCTGTTGCAGAGCATCTGAAGCCACTTGATATAAACCCAGGAACTTGCCGAGCTGTTGTCCTTAAAAGTGCTGCTTTTGGTGACTGCAAAGTCACTGCTCTTGGTCTACTGACATTCGACTGATCTAATGTGTACTTCAAGTTTCATCAGGAAAAGGATCCATTGCCCTAAGGGTATGCAGGATGCTGCTGTACCTGGTTAAGAGCCACCGTTTTGTCTCTGAACAGGTTGAAACGATGCTGCTCCACACACACACAGCTTCGGGGTGTGGGATGCCCTACAGACGGGTGAAAGGAAGGCTTCTTTCCCCATGGGTTGCTGCATGTCACTTACCTTCAACACGCTCTTTGATCATGCCAGGTAGAAATATCTAAGGTAGCTTTGCCTCTCACGTGTCGTACACCTCTTACTACAACTCTACGGGTGGGCAGGAGAGTAGTGAGTGGTCTGGACAAACGTGGGGGACTGGAGGGAGGAAGAGGAGGCTGGAGGGAGTACATATTTAAGATAAAATAGTCCTCAGAAATGTTCATTAGGGTACGGGAGCTGTGTCAGTGTCCCACATTGACCAAACACCCATGTTTTGTGGCTCACTGGCAGGCCTGAACCTCTTTGAGCCAGATTCCTGGGCTCAGTTTTATCCTACTCCTCTTGCATTTAGCTATAAATGCCGCAGGGTGGGGAAAATTAAAATCCTGAAGTTGAAATAAATTTCAACTTATATAAGAAAAACAAACAAGCAAAACCACCCCAGGCTGCCTGGAGAACACTGCTCTAGTTATGTTATTAAAACAACTACTTTATAACAGAAAAAGCGTTCACTCGCTCTCCCCCTGAGAGCTATCGCCACGCTCTCATGGAGCACGTGTCCGTAACAGGGGCTATGAGCAAGTGGTTGAAAGTTGCCTGAGGAAGGTGTCCTATTCCGGCAAGAGATGATCCACAGGTCTCTGACATGGGGTAGACCCCAGCTCTGCGGAGCCCTGGGAGACAGAGCAGGGACAGTTCTGGGGAAAAGTCTCCTGTTGTCTGGAGATGCACCATTGCCCCCTCTCAGAGCAAAGAGTCAGTAGGAAGGAAAGAAGGACACCATTGCACACTTCCACAAACCCCAGGTGGCTCCAGGGTGGCCTGGGCACCCTTGGGGCATGCAGAGCAGAGCATGTAAATCTATAAATTGCCTTTTTCGAATTGGGAAAGACAATAAAGACATGCATTTGCAACATAAGCTCTTAGAAGAGCCCCCAGAAATAGCAGCAAGGACACCATAGCTGTAATTTGGAGCACATCAACGTATGTGGCCGTGCACAGCACAGACCGTGCACCTTGGGAAGCAGGCTCTCCTGACAGTTTTTGTCCTGCCTTGGTGGTGCAGCTCAGCTGGGCCAAGGCTTTCAGAAAGAAAGCCTCAACACCCACTGAGTAGCTGATCTTGTTGCTCAAGAAGACAGACAGGGGACGCCCTTCCAAATAGTGCATAAGTTGTACAAACATCCATCCTTATTATTTTATCAGTTCACACATTTTCTCCTCATGGGCTTGTAGGGAAGCGACCAGCTTAGCAGCCAGGTCCTTTCCCTGGGAAAGTCCTTTAATCTCTTTCATGGTTTCCCAGGGGTAAGAAAAGGGCAAACTTCATGCTTGTAGTGCCAAGATTGCTGCTGGGGAATCTGATAGGATTTCTTGTCCGTGAACACCATGGAAGCAGGACCTTTCAAAAGCATTGTTTTTCTCTCTCAAGGCATTAGAAATGTTTCTGCTTGGGGTAAAGGGAGAGGTTGGTGCTGAGTCCCACGTGAGAGAACCGTGTTCCCCAGCAAGGATTTGGAATTCTTCAGTGGGCTCCATTTTGCACACAAAAATAATAATTAGAAAAGTTCCCTGGGACCAGAAATTTATCTTAATGCAGTAGGTGCTGCTGAAGCGTTTGAGAATTTCTGGTTAGGGCGAGCTGAAAAACAGCATTAAGATTCAGCCTTATCCTTGTGACAGCCATCCAAGCAAGGTACTTTTGCGATAAGACTGTGGTTTTGCCCTTAAATTACTTCATTTCGCCTACAGGTGTTTCGGCACTTGATTTCAAAACACCGCTCTGATGTAAGGCCTCTACCGCAAGTAAACACGTCAGTGCGAGCTGAAATTAATATGACTTTCCTAACTCCACTTTCTCTTGTCATTCTCTGCTGAACTCATGCAGATAGTTGTGTGTTTCCTCACATTTCCTTTTTGTGCCAGGCTATGAAATTAAAACCGACCTAGATGTGAGACATCTCGTAGACACATTCTTTTTGGGCTTTGCCATAAAGACTTCAAGGTGAAGTCCTCACCCAGGGGGTGAACACCAGGGGCCATTGTGGTACCCTCCCAAGGTCCCCTTGGGAGACAGCGGCCAGTGACAGCCTGTGCCCACCTCGGGTATCTGAAAGTTGATGTTGGCCAAGGACCATAACAAGTGGACGTTAATGTTAGAATTCTTGCTGTATTGGAACTGGGCATTTCAGGGAGCATTCCCTGCCCCCTCAATACACAAATGCACAGTAATATCCTTGGATGTGCACACAGCTCCTGGATGTCCTAACACCACGGGTACCCTAGCTGTGCACACATATAACACAGAGGGACCAGACAGCATCATGTAATCTGCACAAACCTTTTCTAGATCTCCTCTGCCACAGAGACCTCCTCCAGTCCCTTATAACAGGGTCTGGCACAGTCCATACACAGCTCTCCACCCTTCTTCTTCACGGGGTTGGTGGGCCTGGCCTGACACGTCCTGCAGGGCAGTGATTCACCCCTCCCCATGACCCCAACCCAAATAAATATCCCCCTAGACCATGTTTCAGCCATACTTCTGCTTTCCAGCCGCATGCTGTTACATGCCCAGGGTTTGGGCCATGCATGTTGCATGGTGTTGCATGCTCACATACTATTTTTAGGGCCAGAGAGGTGCAGCAGCACTTTGGTGACAGTAGCTTTACAATAAGGGAACATTATGCTCTCGATGGTGCTCATGACACTTTACACAGGTTCCCACCCCAGTTTTGCTGCTGTCACCTTTCTGTTTGTTGCAGATGCTGTAACTGCAAAGATGGGAAAGAAAGGCTGGAAAAACGGTGCCTTATCCCAAATGCAACTAATATGTGCAACTAATTGTACAGCATTTGAAACTGCTGGTGCTCATTATTTTCTTGTCTGGTTTGTTTTTTTTTTTTTGTTCCAGATCTGTGTGTCCCACATTGTGTCCCACATTTACACCTCAGTGGGCTGAGAGATACCATTGCCATCTGTCTTTATTTTTCTAACCCTCCCGTTTGGACACCACAGTGTGGAGACTACTGAGAACGTGTAACACAGGCTGCCAATTTCATTATCTTTCTCCTCTACAAGCATCCATATTACTCATTGCCCTGCTCTTCGCATGGGGTGAAATACTGGCATTTTAACAATGCTTTGGCTAAGAGCTGTGTCTCCGGTGTGCTCAGCACACTGCTCTCTTTTAAAGGTAAAATACAGGATAAGGCCAGAAAAGCTCTATTACTACAGTTTAAAGCTGTCCTTGAAGAGATCTTTGTTTGTCAAGCCCTAGGTTTGACGATAAGCCCATCGGATGCTCCGCATCCTCCGTAACCTCTGTGGGTACATCAGAGCCAGGGCAGCTACACGCAGTGACCGGGCACTGAAAAAGTCTCTCTCCCCTGTACATCCCACTTGATGGAAACAGCGTGTCGCTAGAGAAGCTGCAGCATCTTTCCTTGCTGGAGTCACAGGGATCACTGCAGCCTGATAGCCTCTTTTGATGCTGCAAATATATTGGAAGAAAACAGAGAGCAGAGAGAATTTGAGCGGGCTAAAGTGTTTCTGCCAGGTAATGGACGCTGGGATAAAAAGACAGCAGAGTTTCAAGTAATAAATACTCTTATGGAACACACAAATGGGCTAGGTGAGGCCAAAATGGTTTAAATTTGTGGACCATTTCTTTTTACGTTAGGCAAGAATAGAAACCGGTGTTAGAGACAGGGGAAGTGAAAGGAATAACCTGCAGAATGATAAATAAAACAAAGGAAAAAGAGGTGCTTTTAACAAAACCAGTGTAACAGCAAAATTGAAATATGTACACAATAGAGCCTGGGCTAAGCCTGGGAGAAGACACCTTGAAAGTCTTGTCAGCAGGAGCCACAGACTTCAGTGAAGGTGCTATTTGGGGGAAGGGGAGGGGCTCATCATCCTCGGGGTGATCGTAATGATACCTCCATAAACTTCTCAATAAGCAGATGCCCGAGGCAGTCTGGTCAGCAAGCAGGAGGAGGTCTGTCACTGCTTTTCCCACTCAGTTGAAGGGATTTGCGCATCCTTCCCATAACAGGAGGGTGGTGCTGAGGGCAGATTTGGCAGTCCTGGGCAGGGGCACAGAGAGAGCACGAGCACCAGAGAGAAGTAGAACTAGATGATCTTTAAGGTCCCTTCTAACCCAAACCATTCTATGATTCTATGAGATGTCAAGGGGTGAAGGCTTCATGGCAGGATATTTCTGCATGCTGCCCCACACATGGCCAGGGAGAAGATGGGTACAGGGAAGGACGTAAAAGGTGCCCCCCGTGGTCTCACTTCTGCCCCAGCTGAGGTCTCCTGGGTGCTGTGGTGTCAGGAAAAGCCCTGCCTGGCTTTTGTCCATCCTCATCTGGAGCACAACACCTGATCTGCAGAGCTTCAACCCAAGCACTTGCTGTTAAGCCAAGTTTTAGGATACCAAACTCAAGATATTTTAATGGCAAAGTCCTACAGCCTGCAAAATAGGTACATTCATTGTACAACCTGCAGGTGAGGCTTTTAAAAGCTGCGGAAGGGGACTTAGCTGAGCATGTGTCATTTATTGAAATGACTGTTTTGAAAGTCTCACACCATAAGCCAGATTTCTTCCTTACTCCCACTTAAAAGAAAATCTGAAGATTCATCATGGTGAAAGTAATGTTACACTAACAACAGCACTTGGACCACCTGCAAAACCGAAGCTGCGACGTGGATGTGCTGAGCATTGGCCTGGTTGCAAGGTGTTTTCTGCCTTCCCGCTACTGGGAGGATGGAAAACATCCAACAAGTGACCTCTGGGCATCCCTGTGAGCATTGCTAATGGATAACACCAGAACTATTAGTTTTGAAAGCTTCAGTTCATTCTCCTGCTGAGCTTATGACGCGAGTAAAGGCAGAGAGACAAAACACCTCGTCAGGAGAGCACAGCAAAGATTGCAGGCAGCGTGCAGCAGAGGCAGGGCGAAATTAGACCTCAACAGGGGACTACATTGTCATTCTTCAGAAAAGGTAAACCAGTCACGCTCTCCCTCCTGACAGGAGGTGACACACATGCTTTCAAACTCTTCACACACACACCCTTCCCCAATCCTGTTGTTATACTTCGTTTCATCTGCTAAGTTAGAAATATTCTACTTCAGATATGCCATTGGTCACTTTATCATCAGCCTGTAAAACAACAGAGAGACAAGCTCCAAATGAAGACTGGTAGGTGGCTATGACAAATACAGGTAAGGCTGTATTTGAAAATACCAGTATTTTCAGCAGAAAAATAATAATGAAGCACAGACCAATAGCAAAGAAAAATGCCGTCGTGGGGAAGAGCAAAAAAAAAAAAAAGTCCAAGCATCCAGCAGTTCTCTAAATCAGTCAAATTTATGATACTATAAAATGTTAGTTCAGTTTACACCTTACCCATTGCAGACATCATTCCCAATTGTAGCGTAGATGACTATGGCTGGATAGTCCAACAGCTGGTTTCTGGCCAAGCTAAAAGACAAATATGCAGGT
The DNA here is from genome assembly GCA_013400135.1 of Rhinoptilus africanus. Taxonomy (NCBI): domain Eukaryota; kingdom Metazoa; phylum Chordata; class Aves; order Charadriiformes; family Glareolidae; genus Rhinoptilus; species Rhinoptilus africanus. The sequence continues at coordinate 16,887 of VXBO01014100.1, forward strand.
GTATTAATGGGGAAATACATTCTCAGTGCCTGAATCACACACCATGCTTGTATGAGATCCCATTTGGAATTAGCTTGTTTAGATTTGGCTAATGGTCAGATGACTATGCTTCTATGCTTTGGGATTTTTTGGGGGAAGTGTGTCCTTACAGTGTTACATTTTAGTAAAATTTCTTAAATGTAGCTTTTTCCACTTTTCCCCTTTGCTTCCCATGGACTTGTCTTTTTCGCTGTTTTTCCTGCTGGCTTTCTGTCTTCTTTGTATTATTCAGAAGCCAAATCAAGTAGTTTCATTTCAGGGCAAAGACATAAATCAGGACGGGAAGTTTTTAATCAGAGATGGGAGAGGGCGGCTATGGCTGAGAACTAAGTTTATGTGTAGGATTGGGCTCAAGATCAAATCAGGATGTTGTTTGAAGTTCAGTGCTAGAGGGTAAGGATTCATTACTACTTTTTTTCTGGAGGAAAGAACAATAAATCCCGTAGGATGTGAACTCTATCAGCACTGAGAAAACTAAATCAAACCCAACTGCCCCACAGCCCACCCAGATTCGCCTGAAAAGGAGAGTTGCTGCCTCTCACTGTCCAGTAGGTACTCAATCGTAGCCACATGGAGATAACATCGTGGACCTGCCCGTGTCTATCTAAATTGCTACAAATCAGGAGTAACACAGTTAGGGGGACACAAAGCACAGATTTAGAGAAAAGTTTAGTCGTTTTCCTAAAATCACTGGAAATGCTCTATTGGCCTAACTGGGCCAAAATCAAGAACCTGGAGATGGTGACAGCCACACTTCAAAATAATTTTTCTTCTGTTGATAAATGTTTATATCAGAGAAGACACAGCCAGCCCTTTAGAGCACAGTGGCCAAGGGAAGCTGTGCTTTTTAGGACACTGGTGGATACTACGTTCCTTAGAGCGCTTTGCTTGTTCCTTTGGAAGAGATAGGACTCCAGCAACACTTCTGTACCCTCAGTCAACATTCGAATCCCATTAAACACTCACCTTTTTATTAAATAGAGGAGGTTTCCTGAAGAACCACCTGATCACATGTAGCGGGAATAAGAGAAATAGTACAACATTGTTAGAGTGACAGACAAAATGAAGTGTAAAACCCAACTTCAGTTCTTAGAAACTATATTTCCAAGAATGTAGAAACATTAAAAATAAAAATGGAGCAACAAATCATCTCTGTAACCTTTTTGGGTGCCAGCATTAAGAAATAAAGCTATATCCAGGGACCTGCTGTCTCTTACCCACACTTCAGACTATAGAAAAACAAATACTTTTAAGTGCTGAGTTGTTTGGATCTGGCTTTTAATCCAGATCTGGCAGCTTCTTCCCATCCGTTGAACATAGTAGTCTCTTGTAAACCAGCCAACCTGACTTGTCAACAGTTGATCTACTTTTAACTTTCCCTATAAATTGCAAAGGGAACTGTTCTCACTCTTCTGAGAGAGCAAGTGTCTCACAGCTACACCACATTGGGACTGATTCAGTCCTAAACATAGGCACCAAGTGCCATTTTTGACATCCCAGAGCATCCAAGACACCTGCAGCAGGGCTGGCAGATACAACACAGGATGCCTGGGAGATTGTGCACTTCTGGAGAGGCAGCTGGAGGTGGGGAAGATGCTGTAAAGCATCTTAAATAGCACTAGACATCAACATTTGGGTGTCTGCGTTGCTCTCCCCATGTAGGCTAGCTGCACACCTCCTAAGAAGCTCTGCCTTTCAATGGCAATGCACCCAAATGGTTGGATGCAAATCTTTCCTCCTCCAGGAAAAAAAGCTAACTGAAACCTAAACATCTACGAATGTCTATAATCTTCCTTTTATGTCTTGAATGAGAAAAGCATTCCCAAATAGGAAAGCTCTTATGCATAAAACTTACTGGCAGGCTATGCATATACACCCCAACTATCCACAGCACACAAATCAAACTCCATCACCTGCACTGCTAGAGTGATACCAAACAAGGAGCCAAAAAAGGCTTTGTTCAAGATTAGACTAGGACTGTGATTACAAGGGGCTCACCTCGCAGCAACCTACAGAGACATATACTTCAGAGAAGCACTCCCTACAGGTCTTTATTTTGATTTTATTTCTCTTTTATTTCGCAGTATTTTCCTTCTCCTCTTTTCTTGCTCCTTCTCCTCCTGCATTACACTCTCTCTATTCTTTGCTCAGCTCTTCCCTGGTCTCTCTCTTTTCTTGTCTTTTCTGCATTGTGCCTCTGAAGCTTCCTTTGAGGAGCAAATCCTGTCCTCCCCGCAGCTCGTGGGGGGAAACTTGTGGACAGAACATCATTAAATCTTTGCTGGATTGGTATGAGGGAAAGATCTAAGAGATAAACCCCTAAGGTAGGAATAATATACTTTGCATTTTAATAGTGGTGCCTTTGTTATTATCACTCACAGTGATGCCAACTGCATATATCAAGGAATCCTTTGTGTTTTAAATAATCCAGTTCTTCCAAGCTAAAATAGAACATATCTGTCTGCTGCTTCCCTCCTGAAGGTCGCTAGTCCATTCAAAATCCAGCCCTTATGTCGAGAAGCAATTGTCAGCAGAATAAGAGCCCCACAAAATCCTTAGAAAATATGGCTGGGAACAAAACTACCGCCAGTTGATTTGTTTTCCTGTTTAATAGCCCTTCTTTCAGCTAGAGTTCAACACTCCTCTGTTAAGGCATTCTGCCGTCTGGCTCCCTGGACTGGAGCTGCAGTTCCAGCACAAATACACTACCGGGATCACTAAAAATTAAAAATGTATTTACAAAAAAGTAAGAAGCTGTTCTTGGGTATGTATTACCTCCACAAGCGTAGGTAGTTATAAGCAGCTCTGTGGAAAGCACAGTTACAAATCAAGTACAAGCATCAAGAAAATGAAGGGTTTTTTTAGAGAACTGTTTTCACGGATAAATTGAGTCCTCAAGGAAGTTTTTGTGATGTGGGATGCAGTCTGTGACTAAAACAGTTGAGAGAGAGAAAGAGATGAGGCAGAACAGTTACCCTTACACTGCTGAATGTCCTGGCAGCTGTTCCTGGATCTCTCCTGCCCCCTTCCCCATTGCTTTCCAAACATTTTCAGTCCAGTGGGGTTTTTGAATTTTGTTTGAGGAGTCAGTGTTGGGTTTGCTTCCGCTTGTGAGCAACATGAGCGTTCATAAACCTTGGGATACTTGAGCCGAACTTCTTGATTTTCTTGCTCTTACACCTTGTGTGGCTGACAAGGAGCAGGACTGATGTGTGCTGAAAGAGCCTGGGTCCAGATAGCACCAAAAGTGCAGGGTGGACAAGAATGGCTTATTGACTTCTAATCTTTTGCTGCCTTGTGCTGTAAAAGCAATTGGAAATGTAACGGTGCAAAGAAAAAAAGTCTCTGATTTTCCCCAAATGAACTCCAGGTGGAACAGAATTTCCAAGACAGAGGAGGTTTAAAAAAATATTATTTCTTAACTGGTTTTGAGGCCAATGTGACATATCTGATGCTCGATGGCTTAGTGAGCCACAGCATGTGTTAACAAGGCCTAATTTTTCTGGTCAGAGGCAAGGCTCCCAAAGAAACAGATCAGACTGCAAATGGCAAAGGAATATATGATAACTGTGTTTTGAAATAGCATACATTGTCCAAGTATCTCAAGCAAAACATGGATGACAATCACAAGATTGTTCTGCAGCTATTTAGAAATTCTGAATCCTTTCCCTGCGTTTATCTAACTGGTTTTTGGAATATTTTAGCAACTGATTTTACTATCAGGGTGCTTCTATCAAAACAAGGGATATTTAACAAGTGCTGAAGAATATTTAAAAGAACTTTCTAAGTCCACACTTGAGCATTCATGCACAATCCTCATAGCTGAGCATCTCACTCAGCCAGTCAAAAATCAGAAATAGCACATGACCTGCAAACCTGTGTGAAGCTGTTGGAAGGTAAGACACCAAAAATATATTGAAAACAATGAAACAATAATAACTATCTGTTGAAAACGGCTCAGCAAGCCACTTTGATGGAAAACATTGATTAGAACTGTGAACTGCTTGTGCAACCACAAGCTGAAAGCAGTAACAGTGGCAGACTTTTTATGAATTGTTAACCTACATCTCATATACTAAGCCTCTTGTGGGGTGCCTGGTGAGCAAAGTTGGTCACCCAAAATGAACGTCAGCAATTCTGATGTGAATATATTCATGGGCTATGGGTAACACACATGGAAAGCTGAAGGTCTCTCTCCCTGGGACTGGCTGCATCCCCTGTCCTGCATCCAGCTGCAGAGGAGGGAAGGCTGCACCATCTGCAGGTGATAATGGGAATTTTTAAAAAAGAGAAGGCAAAAATCCCACCAGCCTGGAGCTTGGAGAAGCCCTCCTCCAGGCTGAAGATGCATGTCCCAAGAAGGGCAATGGGCTGAGCTCTGACACAGCGCTGGTGTTTCTGTAGGGGGCTGAAGATGAGCATCGCTCTTGGTTCCCAGCTTGGCTTGCCATCCCTGGGCTCTGGCTCTTGGCTGTACACCTCCCCCATCAGATCCACAAGTCTAGCATCTCTTCCTCTCATTGCATATATGTGGAGCTGTGAAGCATCTTTTCCAGAAGGAGGTTAAGCTGTCCCAGGTGGGACTAGGTCAGGTTGGTGACCAGCTTTTCGTTTTACTGACACTGAGAGCAGCCATTTAAATCCTCCCATTCAGGGAAACTATTATGCCAAATGAGGTAATAAAAGCAAACCTTTCCAATGCAGTGTCAGCATGATGTTTAAGAGAAGACACCGAGGGAAGAGATCCTGGGATTTTTCTATCACTTGTAATTTTCCCCTTTTTTAAAATTCCCTTCTCAATTTTCTTCAGAGTCTTTTGCCCTGATACAAGCTCACCTCTTGTTATATCCTGCCTGTGTCTCTAGTGTAAGTGGAAAGGAGAAAAAGGAACGATGCACACAGTGAGAGGTTTTATTTTTTTAAGAAGTCTGTAAGGGACTTGGAAAAAAGGAAGAGCAGAAAGTACAACCTCCATTAATGTAAAGACAGCAGAACAAGGTAATAGGGTATCAGGTACTGAGATAAACTGGATCTAAATGGGAAGAACAATTGACATCTACTCATCCATTGACCATTTATTTTGGCCTTTGTTTTATTCTATCACCAGAGAGCACATCTAGGGGACTGTAATAATTGGAGCCACTAATGGCTCCTGTGGCTTACAAACAAGAAAGCTAGAAGCCATGACACCAAACACAGTGTAAAGCACTTGTGCAGGAGACCCGAAGCCTCAGGAGCACCACATGTGCCACAGGTAGGAGGAAGGCGGATGAGAGGCATTGCCAGTGGCATCAGTGCTGGCACCAGAAGGTAATTTTTTAGGTGAAAGTGCCCACGTGAGCCTGGAAGTGATCCTTGTATCACACTACCTGTCTGTGCAACCTCTTCTGTCTGGTGTAAGATCTCTGTTTGTCAGAGCTGGGGCAGACCCTTCCTGATCATACATCTCACAGGAAATCCCAAGCATTTAACAAGTTTCTAAGTAGCACTAGGGGCAGCCGCACTCCTCACTTGCAGCCGGCATGACTCATCTGTTGGAGAGGAAGAGCATCCCATAAAGCCAAATTGTCTACCCGAGGAGAATAAATTCTCCCAAGCTTCTGCAGCCAGTTTTCTGAAGCATGAAAATTAATTAAATACAATGGAAACACAATGCAATAATCACAGAATAATCAAGCATCTTTTAAACCTGCTGTTGGGGACATCACCTAATCCAACACACAAAAGCCAACATCACAAACCTTAATTTCTAACGGAGATTAATGTCAACCTTTCACACAACCCCTTTGACAAATTTAATCAAACTCTGCCTAGAAAAAACTCGGGGTTTCTTTATTGCCCCCATTCTTCTGTTTTGAGGGGGGCTATTCTAGATTTTCATTCCTTGATAGTAACCTTTTTTTTTTTCATTTCCCATCCAAACAGAAGTAGGAATGATGAAAACCCATGTTCTTGTACCAAAACTATCCTTCAGTTTAAACCATTCTTCCCACTCTGTGGTGTTTACACCTCAAAAGGATTCAAAACCATAATCCTTTTTAATTTTTGCTTTGCTCAATAGCCAAGGTGTCTTAACGTCAGAAGTCTCCATTGCCCTAATCTTCCCCAAAGCCTTTCTCTGTATTTATTCCCACAAAAGTCAGTCCTCCCTAGCCAAAAGGGATCAAATTCTGAGGTCTTCTCAGTGGCTTATGTGAGGAAGGACTGTCTCCCTGTCTCTAGAGAAAATGCTGTGTGTGATGCACCTTGCAACCTCCTTAGTCTCTCTGCAGCCCTATCCAGCACTCCTGTCTGTTCCCTGAAATTCCTCTTTACACCTCGATGCCTCTCTTCTTCCACCACCTCTGGCCTGTGAGCCACTGGTTTACAGACAAGAGTCTTACCATTAGCTCTGACATGCGTGGCTTGTACAATTGTATTTGCTGCCATTGCTGTCACTGCTGTCCCCAAGCTCATCTAAACCGCTCCTGGGTAAGGATGTGGCCCACTTCAGGATGGTTAATACTTTGCAATTTTGCATCGTTCACAGATGCTGTCAAGCGTGCAACTTGGTCCTTGCTCTAAGGTCACCACTCCAAATGTTAAGCAGTGTTAGCCTCAGGAGAGGTGCATGAGGGACACGGCTCCTCTCTCAAACCCACTGCTCTTCCCTGCTTAGCTGGTTCTCCACCCATCTCTCGTTTCTTGTATTAATCTTCCTCTTTTCACTGTATAAAAACATTTCCTGTGAAGTACCATGCAAGACACTTTGCTTAATTCTAGGTAGATTAGGTCTCCTGCATAGACCCTTGGCAACACAGAAGATGTTAAGCCAGCCTCTCAAAATTAATTTATTCATTAAAACTTAACAGTGTTAAAATTTGTCCCAATTTTGGTTTACCTGCATGTCCTTGATTACTCCTTTAAAATCTGTTCTTAGAGTACATTAAGATGCCTGCACCACTGATCTCCCCAGTTTTGTAAGAGGACTTCTGTTTGCTGGTCTCCAGCTCCTAAGGATGTCACAGGACGTCATGGACACCCTTGCTATGAGACTGACGATTGGTTTGCGCCCGCTCTGCCTGCCAGCGTGGCAGCCCCGTGAGCCCCCTGTGCTACTGTGGGGTGCAGAGTAGGGTGCTCCTGGCATCCTCCATGGGAGTGCAGAGCAGGGGCGTGCAAGCAAATGGGGACCATGCCAGAGCCTCCGGAGGAGATGGAGGGCAGACGCTTCAGCTCCATCACTACTTGTGACATCCCTCTAAATCCCCACTTTTGTCCATGGCCAAAAAACCCAACCCCACAGAGTTACAGTACACTGGGTTTTAGCCCAGTGGAAATTCTTAGTGCATGGATAAAAGTGATCAAGTCACATACCTCCCTACTCAGAGCCAGAAGAAAAGACACTGAGTTAAATAAGGGGTGTTCTCTATTTTTCCATATGTGCAATTAGGAAGGGGTTTCTCTTTGTTTCTGAAAGATGTTTATTAACATAGCATCAAGTATCAAACTAGTAAGGTTAAAAAAAAGAAAGTGAAAAAACTTAACATACCATTTTGAGAAATATTCTGTAAGTCTCTGTGATTACATCGATTTCTCTGGCGTAAACGTAGATACAGAGAGTCTGTCCAGCCTCTGGAACAAATTGAGAAAGTGCAAGTTGCTAAACTCATATGATACTGAAGAAAACACAGCTGATATTAAAAATGAAATATGTTCTCATCTCTGAACAACTCTGTGCCGCAGTTACGTGTATATTTTTATTTCACCATCTCTCTTTTTTTGTGGTCATAAATTTTTTTCATCTTTAACAGGGTGGCCTAAAATGGAAGCCAAGATATCCTCTCAGAAACTATAAATTGATGGAGAGTTTCTTTGAAATTGTTCCATCCAGGATGCTTTTATCCAGGCTTTTCAGATAAGGTGTTTAAAAACCTTTTCATTAAACATCATTTATCAAAACAATTCTGTTGATTGCTCACTAATTGACTTTTCAATTGGTTGTTATGGAACAGTAAATAAAAGAGAAGAAATATTGGCAGGGCATTCATTTCCCAATGCCATAAATCTTGGACGGATTGACCTGAAAACTGGTTACGCTTGATTGTGATTAGTTGTCTCTCTTACATTGTAGTGCTGAGAAAATGAAAATGCAGATGAAAAGGATAACAGCCCAAAAAGCAGCTGATGAGAAGAGCCCGCTCCCAGCCACAAGTACATGGTCAGCTCTATAGGGGCTGCTGATTTTTTGTTTGAACTTAGACCCCGAAGGAATCAGATGACTTAAATACCATGGCTTAAGAACAGCAAACTTGGGCGAATACAGAGAAACAGAAGAGAACGATACGTTTTGAAACCACCAATAAAAAGTACCTACCTACATAGAAATACATGATAACATGAACCAGTCACCACACAATGGGCTACATTGACCTCTTTGGTTTTCAGCATAACAGGCAGGTGGATGAGAAGCAGCAAATAGACCTTCTTGGTCAGAGGATATTACTTAGTCAGTGGTGTCCCTGTTCATCCCCTGGGGGTGGGAAAGATGGGCATGGACCGCCCATCAGTTTGTGTCTCTGTTTCTGCAGGCTCAAAGTAAATGGGAGCCTCCCACTGCACGTTGCCTGCCAGCCTCCACCACACTCAGTCATTGTGGAGTGGGATTTTGAGCTACTTCTCATAAAAATGCCTTCAAGTCCCAAACAGCCCTTCTGGTTTTTCCTTCTAGACATCGCAGAGATTAAAAAACTGAACATTGAACCAAGGCCTATCACTGAGAACGTCAGGGTCAATATTAAGCTTTGTTCACTTGTGGACTTCAGATTCTTTGGAGCCCAGTTAGATACTGTGTACTGAGTAGATGGACATTGTAATAGATTTTTGAAGGTCAGTTTTGCTACTGACTCTGAAAGAGGAGGCTGCATAGACCTTCTCTGTTGACTTGTCAAGTGGTATACCTCCTTAAAGCATACACTGCGTGAGTGTAGCTGAGGCTGGGAGCCTGGTTTTTGCACAGAAAGCAAAAAGTACAAGTGTATGGTGCAACAGATATTTTTCCTGGAAAATAATATATTCTGCCAACTTTTTACTTCTGTTAGTGGAGAGCCTCTTCAGGCTTGGCTCATGCTTAACATGGCATTTCACTGAACTCATGACATATCTTAAACACACAAAATACAAATTATCTGAAACTCAGGCCAGAGCAGGCACAGTTGATGACTGTGTCCTTCAGTTCTGGCAAGGTGTCAAGGGTCTCTTACTGCTGGACAGAAAAATGATTAACAAAATTAATTTTTTTTTTTAACTTCACTGTTAAAACTGTGGGCCTTTGGAGGTGTTCTCTTTGTGTTTGGACTCTGTTTTTCTTCCCTTCTGGCAGAGACTTCTTTTTTCCCATCTATCCCTGCATCCTTCTCCATCCTCGTGAACCAATGTAACACAGCAAATTAGGTCACAGGCATTTCCAGGCCCTTCTTTTGCTACTTTCCTCTGAATGTGAAAAAAAAAAAAAAAAAGAGGGGAAAAAAGGTTGCCCCAAAAAAGGGAACACATGAAATAACCCTGGGGTTACCATTAATTCCACTGTTTGAGCAGCAAAAAGGAAACAGGAGGAAGAGGGAAAGAGAAAAAATAAATCTAAGAAAAGGAAAATGCTGATTTTTGTCAGTTTCAGCAATGCTCCCCTTCTCCCTGCCCCAGAATTCTGAAAAACAGCCATTTTAGTTTTTATTTCTTTGATTTTTTTTTTCTACTTCTAAATTACAATTTGACCAGCTCTACAACCTACCCTGAATTTCAGGAAGAGTGGGCTAGAGTGTTGTGCATTGTCTATATATTTAAAAGATTTTTTTAAATCCTTAGATCCAGCGTTGGTCTTGATTTTAAAAAGAGCAGAAGCAGAGCTGACTATCATTTTTATCTTTCCTTTCAGGCACTATTTGCTTTTTCCTTGCTGTGCTTTGAGGAACCTTGAGCCTTGCTACTACTTGGCCACCTTGCCTGTTGTCTTACCCGATGGTGGAGTTCAGAAATCCAGTGACCTCTGAGAACTGGGGCCAGTCAAGCTCGTCAGTGAAAGCCATTGGGAGATTAGCAAATGACTTCTGAAAGAGAAAATTTTAAAATCAACACGGTTTCATCCTCAGACAAAAAATCCTTTCAGCAAACTCAAGCACTTCTTAGCTGAAGCATTACCGGGACAGCACCAATTGTAACTGTAGCCTGACCAGTAATTATTTACACATGTATTTAAAAAGTTAACACTTTTAAGATGGCCACATAAAGGGATGGAGGATGAAAAAGCAGAAGAGATATCTGAAAGCGCACCTCCTGGCACCCTTTAATTTTGGAAGGCCCAGAACTGCCCCTGATGCGGAGCACGTACTGTAGGTGCAGACCACCAAGGCTGCAGCTGTTTGCTGCAGCATCCGTCCCATCCAAAGGTGGGTCTCCTTGGGCACAGGAGAGATGACAATGAATTGTCCCCAGCATATACGACAGAAGGATAACGTTAAATTCACTCAAAGCTCCCTTGTCCACTCCAGCAGGATGAACTGCGAGCATCTGACGCCCTAAAAATCTCAGCCTGGTCCTCACTGCAAATTTTGGGGATGGCTCTGAAGCAGCAGAGAAAAAACACATGGTCTGCCATGATCTTCCCATTCAAATAGATGCAACCTTTACATTTCTCTGCTTTTGCTGGTATTAGTCCCTCATGTTTTTTTAAGCAACTGCCTTTGTGAAAGCCTCAACGCAGATGCAAGCCCTGTTGCACTTCCGAAACACAGCGCCCTGTTTGTTTCCACTTTGATTTGTGAATGTGTCAAAAATCATGAAAGGCGAGAAAAATGGCCTCAAGAACTCGCGCCACCTCAAAAGGACGACAACATGGAATAAATTTTCAGCCTCCCCTAGCCTGGGGTACACTTGCAAAGACAAATGCATAAATCCAGTGTGCTTATACTGAAAAACTGTTGATGAAAAAGGTAATAACCAAAAGAAGGTCAAATCATAAAAATCAGAGAATTTACAGGCTGGTTTAATCAGTGTAATTTAGTAGCTTCATTTTCTTTTCAAGCAATTGTAGGGTTTCCTCACCGCTATAAACAGCAAGCAGGTGGCTAATTCTTTCTCCAGGAGGGTCAGAGGTAACTGTGGAGCCACAGAAGAGCTAAATCTTGTGGTCCCAACCCTTAATTCCCAGAAAATCATCATTTATGTGAACGGGAGCTATGCTTGACTATATACTTAAGGGTTTTGTCTGTAAGAGGATGGAGGGAGATGAAGGGAAATGCAAGGAGAGGTGAGAGAAGGGGGGTTGTCGGGGGGGAAGAAATCCTGAAGCCACGCTCTGAGCAGCCTAATGCACAGCAGATGCCAGTTTAAAGCATGTAACAGCATATTTGACCTACTTACAGTACATCTGCATTAGTTACCAAAGTGAAAATGGGTTTGGCTTAATTATCTTTCAGCTGGTCTTCCTTCTCTCTCTCTCACATATATGTATGTGTCCTTGTGTGTATCTGTATATACTTATATATATATATATAAATATTTTCTTTTTTAGCACTGGAGAGAAATTCCAAATCTGCCATCTTCAAATCTGATAGTTTTGTATGCAAACAAGCACTTAATCCAAGGGCAGAGCTATGAGCAGAAGTGGAGGGGTAGAGTATGGCTTGGCCATTTGCAATATTTGCTTCCTTGTAGCTTTGCATTAAAGGTGACAGAAACGTGCAACAAACTATAGATACAAGTCACAGAATATAAGACTATAAAAAGAGCCAAAAAAATGATTATTTTTAAAACAAATCATTCTATGACCAATTCTCTCATTATTTCCCGTTGGCACTCCAAAACAATATTTTCATTGGACAAGTCCCAATAATTGTTAACTACTCAATATTTTCATTGGACAAGTCCCAATAATTGTTAACTACTTTTTTTTTTTTCCTCCCCTTCAAACATAAGTTAAATATGAATTAGCCAGAACCTGAGTTGTAAATTGGTTTGGANAATTTGACCAGCTCTACAACCTACCCTGAATTTCAGGAAGAGTGGGCTAGAGTGTTGTGCATTGTCTATATATTTAAAAGATTTTTTTAAATCCTTAGATCCAGCGTTGGTCTTGATTTTAAAAAGAGCAGAAGCAGAGCTGACTATCATTTTTATCTTTCCTTTCAGGCACTATTTGCTTTTTCCTTGCTGTGCTTTGAGGAACCTTGAGCCTTGCTACTACTTGGCCACCTTGCCTGTTGTCTTACCCGATGGTGGAGTTCAGAAATCCAGTGACCTCTGAGAACTGGGGCCAGTCAAGCTCGTCAGTGAAAGCCATTGGGAGATTAGCAAATGACTTCTGAAAGAGAAAATTTTAAAATCAACACGGTTTCATCCTCAGACAAAAAATCCTTTCAGCAAACTCAAGCACTTCTTAGCTGAAGCATTACCGGGACAGCACCAATTGTAACTGTAGCCTGACCAGTAATTATTTACACATGTATTTAAAAAGTTAACACTTTTAAGATGGCCACATAAAGGGATGGAGGATGAAAAAGCAGAAGAGATATCTGAAAGCGCACCTCCTGGCACCCTTTAATTTTGGAAGGCCCAGAACTGCCCCTGATGCGGAGCACGTACTGTAGGTGCAGACCACCAAGGCTGCAGCTGTTTGCTGCAGCATCCGTCCCATCCAAAGGTGGGTCTCCTTGGGCACAGGAGAGATGACAATGAATTGTCCCCAGCATATACGACAGAAGGATAACGTTAAATTCACTCAAAGCTCCCTTGTCCACTCCAGCAGGATGAACTGCGAGCATCTGACGCCCTAAAAATCTCAGCCTGGTCCTCACTGCAAATTTTGGGGATGGCTCTGAAGCAGCAGAGAAAAAACACATGGTCTGCCATGATCTTCCCATTCAAATAGATGCAACCTTTACATTTCTCTGCTTTTGCTGGTATTAGTCCCTAATGTTTTTTTAAGCAACTGCCTTTGTGAAAGCCTCAACGCAGATGCAAGCCCTGTTGCACTTCCGAAACACAGCGCCCTGTTTGTTTCCACTTTGATTTGTGAATGTGTCAAAAATCATGAAAGGCGAGAAAAATGGCCTCAAGAACTCGCGCCACCTCAAAAGGACGACAACATGGAGTAAATTTTCAGCCTCCCCTAGCCTGGGGTACACTTGCAAAGACAAATGCATAAATCCAGTGTGCTTATACTGAAAAACTGTTGATGAAAAAGGTAATAACCAAAAGAAGGTCAAATCATAAAAATCAGAGAATTTACAGGCTGGTTTAATCAGTGTAATTTAGTAGCTTCATTTTCTTTTCAAGCAATTGTAGGGTTTCCTCACCGCTATAAACAGCAAGCAGGTGGCTAATTCTTTCTCCAGGAGGGTCAGAGGTAACTGTGGAGCCACAGAAGAGCTAAATCTTGTGGTCCCAACCCTTAATTCCCAGAAAATCATCATTTATGTGAACGGGAGCTATGCTTGACTATATACTTAAGGGTTTTGTCTGTAAGAGGATGGAGGGAGATGAAGGGAAATGCAAGGAGAGGTGAGAGAAGGGGGGTTGTCGGGGGGGAAGAAATCCTGAAGCCACGCTCTGAGCAGCCTAATGCACAGCAGATGCCAGTTTAAAGCATGTAACAGCATATTTGACCTACTTACAGTACATCTGCATTAGTTACCAAAGTGAAAATGGGTTTGGCTTAATTATCTTTCAGCTGGTCTTCCTTCTCTCTCTCTCACATATATGTATGTGTCCTTGTGTGTATCTGTATATACTTATATATATATATATAAATATTTTCTTTTTTAGCACTGGAGAGAAATTCCAAATCTGCCATCTTCAAATCTGATAGTTTTGTATGCAAACAAGCACTTAATCCAAGGGCAGAGCTATGAGCAGAAGTGGAGGGGTAGAGTATGGCTTGGCCATTTGCAATATTTGCTTCCTTGTAGCTTTGCATTAAAGGTGACAGAAACGTGCAACAAACTATAGATACAAGTCACAGAATATAAGACTATAAAAAGAGCCAAAAAAATGATTATTTTTAAAACAAATCATTCTATGACCAATTCTCTCATTATTTCCCGTTGGCACTCCAAAACAATATTTTCATTGGACAAGTCCCAATAATTGTTAACTACTCAATATTTTCATTGGACAAGTCCCAATAATTGTTAACTACTTTTTTTTTTTTCCTCCCCTTCAAACATAAGTTAAATATGAATTAGCCAGAACCTGAGTTGTAAATTGGTTTGGAAAGGAACATTTGAGCCCAGAATTATAGTTGCATTTGAAAACTGTATATACGTTTAGCATTGACACTGTTCCAGCAAAGCACTCAATACCAGAATTTTGCAGATATTTCAGGACCAAAGGGTGAAGTTGAGTAGTTAATGGAAATTTCAGGAGAATGCTAGACCTTGAACTCTGCAGCGATGTAGTTTGGAAAGCAAGGTCTAACAGACTGCCTTCCACTTAGTCTCAGATGCAAATGTATCCCACTCTAGAGGTGGATCTATGTTGACTTTTAGCTTAAAATTCTTCTGAACACAGCCTTGTTTAAATACCATTCTCTAGACTATTTTGGCTGAGAAACCATGCTTCAGCCTACGTGCCAGATTTTAGTGGAGAATGATTAAAAAGTTATTCCAGCCTAGCTTCAAATGCCATATTTTAGCCTCAAATGCTCTCAATGGGTCTCATTTTAAAGGAACGTCCCTACCTCCTAGATGTGTCCTACCTTGAAATACAGGGCAGCCAAAGCCATGGCCGATGATAAATGCACACATGCCAAGCTGTGCTTAAATGGAAGAAGGTTCAGGGTTGCTATGGCAAGAGATTTTCAAAATCAGAACACAAAAGGGCATTGGAAACCTAATGCTTGTATAAGCCTTTAGAAATGCCAGTCCCAGAAATCCTGAAAGCACTGAAATATCCCTGAATTTGAAGGGGAATTGGGTATTTGTTTTTATACTGACTTTAATGCTCTTCAAATCCTCTTGATAGCATAAGTACTACAGACAACTTCGTTATTCTAAGTATACAAATAAGCAAGCCTTAGAGCTCTTGAAGAAAGCACAGCCTGTCTTTTTAAAAAGCATGTATTACATTTCTACTCTGTAAAGCTGCAAGGAACATAGGTTTGAAATTAGCAAAATTGTTACCTTATTGCCCCCAAAATGCAGCATCTTAGTCATCACAATGCTAGCTGTGAGAAACTTGTTTGCAATTCACTGGATTTAGAGGGAAGCTAGAGAATGTTTCTAATAAGATTTTCACAAATCAAGCTCCTGGTTTTATCTCGTGGTGCAAAAAAAGAAGTCACTGGGGTAAAAGTTCTGGACATTCTGAACCCGCATTTAAAGAAATACTAAATACTTTTAATAGGAAACATAGTATGAAACAGTTACTTTAATGAAACCTGACAACCTCTTGCGTTTGTGGGCAAACAGATATTTACTGGATTACAGATGGGATTTATTTTTCTCTTTATTCAGCATGAAATAGAGATCCAAGAGTTTTAAAATGCATCTTCCTAGAAAGGGTATTATTTCCAGCACATTTATAAATACAGTGCTTTTATCTCCAGATAAAATTGTCTCTAAAATGAGATTTAAAAGTAAGCTTCTATCCCAGACATGTAACAGAAAAATGCTGCATTTAGTAGCTATTTGGAAGTCAATTGTAAGCAGATGGACAGAGCAGCAGGAGCACAATAACCATCGCTAGACACACCAATGTTTTCAACATTAGCTTTCCGCAAAATACCATCCACCTCAAAAAAAAAAATCCCACTATTTCTTTTGCTTTGCTAAACTTCATAAAGTGCATGCCTACTGCATTACACTTCATTTTTAGTGTCCAGATTTTCGGGTCAAAGGAATGAATGTTCAGCTCAATTCTTGCTGAACCTTTTAAAAGAAGGAAAGCCTGTCAAACCCAAAACCTATGGACAAGCAGAAAGTCAAAATAAAGTTGACTCATCCCCTTCTTACAGCTATATAATTCCCTTCCTGTAATTGCTCACTGGGTGTTTGGGGATTCACTGGAGTGACGGCAGGTTGAGGACAGAGCCACGTGCTCAGCTGCCTCTGCAGGAACATGGAGGCAGGTATCCTCAGTGATGGTCCCAACATCATTTTCTCTGGGTTGCTGCACTTCAAATAGATCCCTGTAGTGTAGACTTTGGGACTCAGAAGTACCAGGTTGGTCAAAAACTTCAAAATCAAGGTACCTGTGACGTCCCCTAGTGCTACATAAGGTGGGGTGCTTTTTTTGTTGTTTGGGGTTTTTTTCTTAACTGGAGAAACAACGTGCCTGACCTATAGCTTTCAAAGATGTGTCCACCTTGTGATGGACATTTTCCATAACAAGCAGTGTCTCCATATGCTCTTTGTGGGAAAAACATACTCTAAGAGGGATGATAACTGTATTTGTGGCTGGCTCCTAGGTAAAATCTTTGGAAACATCACTTGAAAATGTGGGTCCCCACTCTAATGTCATGCACATCTCAAGCTTGAGGCTGGACAAAATGGGCAGGGAGTGCCTGCGGCTGTGTCAGTGCGGGCAGGCTGGCACTCGGGTGCTGGTGAGTTCACCAGCCACCCATCCACCCCTCAAAACAGCCTCCATGACAAATGCAGGAACATGAGTCAGGGCTCTGGATTTGCTCACTTAGGTTTAAGAAAACCAGGCGGGCACTAGACGACTCAATATGGGACAAGTGAATGATGCCACTCGATGCATTCCTTGACGTGGGATGTATGACAGGAGCGTGTCCCCCTGCATTGGGTTACATGGGGGGCTATTTCCCTGTGAGAGGCCAATGCAAAGAGGGCAGTAAGTTCCAAATCAGACTGGAAAATTGGAAAATATAGAATCCAATATATAACAGCTTCCCAACAAGTCTTTGAGATGATGGCGCAGGCATTTGCATTCCCAAGCCATTCAGCCCAAATACCCATCTGGTCACCCTGGCGCTAATCATCCGGTTACACAAATGACATCCTGAGCCTGCTTCAGTGAGGAAATTTCTCATTCATTTTCTCTCATCCCTCACTCATCATTACTCCTCCTTTGCACTGCGTAATCAGGGAAAGCAACCATTTTGCAGAGCCTCTTAACGAAATTCTCAGCACCTCTGCTGAAAAATTATTTCCCCACCTAATTAGCTTTAAAATGGGAATTAACAGCTGCCACTGATGCGGTGCTGATTAACAGAAGGGCCCACAGCATTGTTACCAAGTGTAAATTTTTACTTTACACTTGTATATGCAAACACTTGTATATGTGAACAGGTGTAAGGATAAATATAAATAAGAAATATATGAAATATATGAAGTATATAAAACAGATAGGTAAAAATATAGAAAAACATTAAAGTAATAAAATAATACACAATTAAAATTAATTAACAGGCACAAAATAGCTAAAGTCTTGGACCGAGTCTTGGGGGGGGGGAAGTCCTATTTGGAATTCCATGTAAAGTGTTGAGATTCCATTGAAATGGAAATTAAAGCTTTGAACTGACTCTAGTATTGACCGTAAAGAAAACCATTTGATAAGCTAATTTTTCCATGTGTCTTATCAAAGAAATTTTGGCAGAATCAAAGCGAAGAGTCTTGAGTTTGACAGCACGGGGGAAAAGCAGGTACACAAGGCTAATGCTTTATCCTCCCTTCTCAGAGATCTATCTTCAAATTCTTGCTGTGGTCCCAGATTAAGGATGTTTTCTGTGAGATTAGAACATAGACTCTCCGCACTCTGGTCACAAAACTGTCCCTGGATGTGCTTAGAAATTCTCCTCGAGGAAGGCTTTGTATTGAAAAAGGACTGAAACCAGTTAATTTGTTAATTAAACCTACAGATGAAGGATATTTGCCAGTGGCATTTAATACTACACATCAAGAGACAAAAGTATTGCACTTTCACAACCCCGAGGCAGCTAAATTGCTGCTATTGCCATCCTACACACAGAGAGCAAGACGCAGAGGACAAGCAAGAGGAAGAAGCAGTGACAAAATCTGAAACAGCTCAGAAATATTTTTGCTAGCGCTTCTGTGCTCAGGTAACAACTTTCGTACTTAAGGTGAGCTGCAAATTAAACAACTTTTTACTGTTGCTAGAGTTTAAACACAAATACTAGTTTTTGCAATACGGCTGAACTCTCTGTGTCTTTGCATTAATATTTAACTGCTGTATTTTTGCCAGGTCAGTAGGAAAATTTACAAATAGTCCTAGAAAAGAACTTATTCTTTCCTATCCCAAACCTCACATGTCCCAGACACCCGGTCGGCTGTGCAGTGCACTACTGTAGAGCTCAGCTACCCGTAGGAGGGCTGCATGTCCTGCAAGGCGATTAGCCCAGCCCTGCTGTGTCCTGGGTAGCTATAACTGGCTCTTCCAAGTCCCTCTACATTACCAACATACCATGCTATACCCCTCTTAGAAGTCAGTCTGACACTGCCCAGCGTGGGGTGCCCACCATCTGAAGGGACATAAGGTTATCTATACTATCCTCTTTTACCATCTTCTGCTAGCTCCAGGTAAGTGGTATTTTAAGCAATACCTTAATGCATCCCTTTCTTACTGGGCCCAAAACAGATGCCACCCCTGGTGCCTTGTACTGGTGCACGAGAGACATCTCTCCTGGGACTGGCTTGCGGCAGCTCTGGATCTGCGTGTGAAGTCCAGGCCATTGTATTAGGTTCTCCAATTCCAGTGATGTCTTAACTCATTTTATTTTAAATACTGTGAGCGGAGTGACTAGAAAGGCCAGAGAGTGAACACTTCTCTCTTTGCCTTCCTTGCACCAGTGCAGGGCACTAGCTGTAACCTGGAGTCACCCTTTCTGCAAAGGAAAGCAGCTCACTTCTTTTCCAGCCAGCCCTTGAACTTCCCCACACGCTGGCCAGATGGAGTTGAGCACTGAGAGCGTGCATTTTTTGGCCCTTACACAAAAAGCACCAGTTCTCTTCCCCTGCAAGTTGCTCTACACCCATCAGACAGTAACAAAGTGCCATCAAAACTCAGTTCATAATCTGCACTCCAGCTCCTGACCTTGAAACTTCTGCCTCTGCATGCCATTACCAGCCCTCAATCCATCCAACTAGTGGACCAGCAAGCTTCAAGCAAGAGAAAGGCTTTCTAAACCTTCATTACAGTGATAATAAAATGCTGACATAGTCCAAAACTATTCTTGCCTACATGGCTCTGCTACCAGCGTTGCTGCCAGAATCATCATCACCATCAGTATTATTACCATCCTTATTAGACAAGATAATCTCAATTATCATTAGTGTTAATTTATTATGCTCATCATCAGCTCTGTCATCAGTGTCATTGGTCTAATCGTTGCTCATAAACGTTTAACAAAGAAAAACAACTGCTAATCTGCAACATTTAAATCAGCTCAGCGAGCAAAAGTAGGAAAATACACAAAACTATCAAACCTCCAATAGCTCTGTAACTACTGACATTTTGGAATAAGTATTGTTCTCCAGAAAATGTCCATATCTTTTTTCTACAGACACCAATGGAGGAGTAGCAGGTCTTCATCAGGGAAGGTGGGCAATGACAATCCATCTGCTCCTCCCTGTGCAACAGACCCTTGTGCAGAGAAGGACAATGCACAGTTTCCCTGGGCTAGGGAATGACACCATCTCGGGATAGGAGAAAACAGCAAAGGACAGGAGCATACCTGTGCATTTATCTCCACCCCCTAATTGCAGTTTGCTGAAACAATCTTTTCCCCTCAATTATTTCATTCCATGCCAGTGAACTGCAACAGCTGAGGCTCTGCATAATTCACAGTAAGGTGCTTTTTGTTGTTGTTTGAAAATGGGAAATGCTGGGATACTGCCCAAAGACAGACATCAATGTGTTAGTGGTATTTTGTGGTCACTACAGAAGCTCTTCCCTTCAGGACAAGTCCATGATAAACCCTTGGATGACCCCCAAACACCTGCAGATGTATTTGTGCAACGAGTCTCAAAGCCTGAACACCAGAGTTGCTAGATCTATTTCACATATGCCATATATGAGGGAAAACAAACAGGTTGCCCAGAGAAGCTGTGGATGCCCCATCCCTGGAGGTGTTCAAGGCCAGGCTGGATGGGGCTTTGAGCAACCTGGTCTAGTGGGAGGTGTCCCTGGCCATGGCAGGGGTATTGGAACTACATGATCCTTAAGGTCCCTTCCAACTCCAACCGTTCTGTGATTCGATCACACGTCATTTCCAAGCCAGGTGCCTGAAACAGAAGTACCTGGGCTGTCAGCAGCATCGCTTCTGTGACACTAGCACACCACGGAGCTGGACCAACAAGCCCGCTAATGGCAGGACTGACCCCACAGGCAGCGCGGGTCTCCTTGGACTGCAGGCACGTGCGCTGACAGCCAGATGTCCTCTGGTTTGTGTCTCTGGCACAGCACTGGGCCACCGAAGCCAAACTCTTCCCTGACCCAATTGCACAGATGTCGGGGGAGCAGCGGTAGCTCAGGGCTCTCTATGCCTTTTGATCTTCAGAAGAGCAGCCGCGGGAGGGCACTGACGCACGTGTGACCATGACTATAAATTCCAGTGCAATGAGGCATTTTGCACTTGTTCCCCTGCGGCACAGGGGAGAACGCAAACAGCAACCCACAGTGGAGCGGTTTTGGCCACCTGAACACCATTCCTCACCGCTGACATCTCCGTGACGGTCATCCACTCGGCAGGGATGTGGAAGTGAGCGCCGGCTGAGTCTCCCAACAGCATGACCCCTTGCGAGTCTGCACCTAATTAAGGCATTTTATTAGTCAGAGGAGCAGAAAGAGCAAACAGAAGCAGAGGATGGAGAGCAACCCTGACAGAGCAACAGCAACGGCAGCTGATGGAGTCACGAGGTGATTGGCTACACCACCCTTCATGTGGCCCAAATGTTCAAGACCCTGCAATGGGATTTTCACTCCATCTGCAGCAAAACCTGACAAAATGGCATGTGCCAACAAGCCTAGAGAAACAACTGGGGACTGGGCATGAAAAACAGGAGAGAGGCCTTGCTAATCAGAAAAAAATCCTGGTCGTATGCAAGGGTGGATGCTTTATTTCAGCAGAGGCTCTGCTGTGCAGCCAGCATTTATTTTTTACTACCCATAGAATATGCATGAAAAAGTACTTAAACATTTAGGGAAATCGGATTACTCAGGAAATTGCTCAAAGCTCCTTATAACAGAACTGGGTGGTGGATGGGCCACTCATATGAGGATTTCTGCCTTAACAGTCTGGCTGGTCTATAATTAATGTTACTTAGCACATGTAGATCTAGCATGTGTAGATTGCCTTTCACCTAAAAACGCTGAAAAGTCTTGCTGGCTGATGGTTCATCCCCGGGATGCCGATTTAAATGTAAAGCAAGGTGAGCAGCACCTGTAGTCACGGCTGTTTGGTGAGGGTGCTACTTGTCCACGTGTGTATACACAGGCACCCACAGCGCTGTCTGGGAGATCGGCTGATGCCATCTCTCCACCTCTTTAAGGCCTTCTCCGGAAAAGGATAAGCGTGATTGCCGGTATTTACGGCAACGGGACAAACTGGACAAACGTGGATGTTAAACTGCTCCCCTGAATCCCAAGGCCACCCCTCTGGGTTAGGCTTCAGGTACCACAGAAGAGGCAGAGATGACATCTCCGTTTGCTGCTCTCCCTGATCTATGTATTTAAACTTAATAACTGAGCTGGCTTTTAACAAGAAATTACCGGCAGCCTGTCCTTTTCACATTTCATCTTTGCCCATCCTCAAGATAAAAAAAAAAAAATAAAATTGCCATTTTGCCTTTTTCATGAAGTCGTAAAGCCTGTTGTCTTTCCCCTTCATTGGCAATGACAGTGAAAATATTAAGATATTTATGAAATGAATACAAAAGACACATTGTTTCTTGTATTGACTGTAAAGATTTACCTTTGCAGAATTTCTCCTCGTAGGGAATTCCATCTTTTGGATCCACACCCTGTTGGAGGAGAGAAGGGGCAGATGATAGTATCATTGTAGCGCCTGAAAAATGGTAGTGCAAAACAGAGGCTGAGAATTCAGCTCTTCTTGAATCTTTGCCTGCAGGAAGCACTGCATCATGATAATGATGTTTTCTATTACATTATTTTTATAAGTATATGTACATTTAAATTAATTATAATAGCTATAATTTAAATAATCATAAGCATCAACAAACAAACTTCGCTCATAACTGCTTCCCCTATGTTTCCTTAATTTTTAATAAATACTGTTTTATTACTTGAAATATCAAAGGCAGTAAATAAATAGGAGGAATCCAAATCAGTTCATAAACAGAATAAATTAAAAAGAAACATTTGCAAACTAATTTAAAAGGAGGATAAAAGAGAAGAAGTGATCAGGAAGGAAGTATAAGATGCAACATCATTTACTTACCCATATGCCATTGCAGTTAGAGTCACTTTTCACATCCCAGTTATCAGGACTAAAACAGAGTTACAAAAGAATATACAGTGTTACAGAAAAATACATCAAAAGGAGTTTTTGAGGAAATCAGATCCTTTCTGCTACTTTTCATTAAGAATATAAAATAATTAGAAATTCCTTTCTGCACCTAAATGGGGGGGAGTTTCCCCCTTTGAATATAGGAGAGGCAATTTTTCCCAGTAAAATTAATTTATAGTTAATAATGAAATAATGAAACTTACCCTCTTAATTTGCATATTCACTTAGGCGAAATGAATGGGGACAATTTTTGCAGAACACAGACCCTTTCTCCCTGCCCTTTTCCTTGCTTTTAAGTGTTCACTGAAATCCACCAAGCCCCTCACTCTGAATTCAGTGCGGGGTAAGGAAGATTTGCTCTGGCCCATAACACAGTATAATTAGCTCAGGTCTCTTTTACAGGGAGACTCCATCTACTGAGTCCAAGCACTCTGAAAGCCCATTTCTGCCACTGCAGGTGTCCTGCTCAGACTGGTGGCACATAATTCTAGCAAGCCCACATCCTTAAACTGGGCTTATCTAGTCAAAAGCCAGTTAACACCTAGGCTATAAGAACAGTCCTGCTCAGTAACTTCTTAACAAACCCGTGGTAGTGGAGACCTTTTTTTTTTGAAAGTGTATTGAGCACAGGGTAAAATAGCAAGAGCAGGGACCTTGTTCAAGGTCGCGCTGTTACGTGGCTGTGCTCTCCATTTCAGGTGTGCATGGGAGCCCATGCTCAGGCAGCTGGGAGGTATTCACATAGATGATATTCACTTAGAAGGACTCGTATTTAGCTCTACGTTTCCCCCAGTGTAACGTGAGGATTGGATGCTGGAGCTCAGCAGCCAGCCATGAGCACCACTCTTTTGCTTTCCCTCCCTGCTGCTCCCTAAGGCA
Source organism: Rhinoptilus africanus (assembly GCA_013400135.1). Classification (NCBI taxonomy): domain Eukaryota; kingdom Metazoa; phylum Chordata; class Aves; order Charadriiformes; family Glareolidae; genus Rhinoptilus; species Rhinoptilus africanus. Next base: position 40,288 of record VXBO01014100.1, read on the forward strand.
GGCAGAGCCCGCATTAGCTCAAGCGTAAGCCTCAGTGGCTTGGTTTCCCTCCCCACCTTTGGTCTGTCTGGCCAATTTTGGCTGCAGATGCTTCAGAGAAAGGAAGGGAAACCTCTGAACCACCTCTCACGCTAACGGCCCCCATCCCTGGTCTTGATCATCCCCTCTCATCTCCATCACGGTTAAATCAAGCAATGAGCAGTGACGCGCTCTCTTAGAGGATGGCCAAAACCAAATATGGAGCTCATTCTTCAAGAAGCCACCATCACCAGGAAGCCTTTAAAATAATTAAAAGCTTTACCGTCTGCCAGGGTACACGGTGGTATTTTTGTCGTTGCAGTCTCTGCCTCGCCAGTGATAGCCCCGCAATGTCTGAAAGCCAGGAGAAGCACACAGATAGGATGTTCATTGTTACTCTTGCACTTTTAATTTAAAATATCTAAAATGAGAATCTAAGTCAAGGTGTAAGAATAAAACCCAGTAAATGGGTTGTATTCCAGAGTCCCTTTGCTAAGCTTTAATAAATGACACCTTGCACACTTTGGTGCAGAAATAAGACAAGCTGGCAATTTAATTTGGTTTTTTTTTTATATGACTTTACTTCACCTCTTATTAATTCAGCAAACAGACCACTCGGCAGCAGAGCAATTTGCTTCTGCAGGGAGCACAGCTTTATGTGTGCATCTCCTCAGGTGGCATAAATGAATGATTGTTTTTTCATCCAGAAAAAACCCCACCTTTTATGACAAAAAAAATCCTCCATTCATTTCACTCCTATTCCTTTTTTCACGTGAATGAATAAGGCTTTGCAGAAAGTAGGAGGAATCTCTTAGACTTTCTCATTATCAAGGGATTACTGTATCAAAGGAAAGGCTTTGCTTACCGGGAAAGTACTAAATTTGTCTCCATCAAAATCTTCAAAAGGCAGTTTATTTCTTATGACACTGTAAAAAACAAAAACAACAAACGCAGTGTTAACATATGGAAGGGAGCCTATTCAGAAAGAAAAAAAAAAAAACCACAGTAAAGTGTACAGAATATATAATAGCTGGCATGTCGTTTGCAGCTCCATATTCAGTTTTAGCTCCATGCTTGTACTGCAGCAAAGTAATTCTGTCCAAAGGAGCAAATTCTGATTTCTTTCAGTGTCTGCTGACTGAGCTCTGGAGATGAGGCTGATGGACTCCCGTATGGCTGCAATGTCAAACCTTCAGTCTCTAAAACAAACTAGGACACCAAATCTGTGGCAGAAGTAACTATCATTTTTGGAAATAAATACTACACTCAGCCTGGCAGAAGTCCTTCTGCCTAGGAAAGAGCTGCAGAATGGGGCCTCATGCTGATGGAGGCTAACCTTACTCTTTGTTAAAAACAAATGGCAAATACCCTTTCTCATATCCATCCCTCAAGTCTTTACACCATCTCTCTCCTGTTGTGTCCAGTCTAGAAGACGTGCAGTTTGCATACCAGGCTGCAGCTACACACACACAGACACAAAATGCTTATTTTATAGGGTAAAAATGGATTTAATATGAAGAAGGATCATATACGCTGAATTCACAGGTGTCATTAAGCTTTAACTGAGGATGAGTCTTATCTTGCTATTTCTGTATCTAGTCCCACAAACTTCTGGCATTGCTCAAACATATTTGAGAAAAGTATTTTACCTTGATTTGAGCAATGGAGACCTGAGCCCTCAGCAATCCCCCAAAGTGCTTAGTTACATTAACCTTTGATAATTACATCTTTTTTTTTTTTTTTTCCCATTGTAACTTCTGTTTCCAGCAACCCTATAGGTTTTAGCAGTACCTGAAGCAGGTGTTAAAATGATGGTGTCAGGTCTGTGCCCCTTCCTTTTTAGCTTGGGCACCTGCTAGCTTTCACATTTGGCTACAGGACACAGCTTTGCTCACTTGCATTAAGCAGCCTTTTCGTATTTGGGCCAGCAGGCAGCACTCTTTGAATGATGCGCTAACCAGTCTTTCCTTGGAAAGTTTGCGTTCTGAGTTTTTCTAACCTCTTGAACTCATAAAAGATGTTGAACCTGGCTCGGAGAGCAAAAAGGTGCAATGAGGGTGGATTCCTCAGACTGCAGGAGCATAAGGATAAGAAAAAAATACAGAGGAGACAGGTGACGTGCCCTCCTGGAGGAGCTTGTAACCCTTATTCTGTCTGTAATCAATAATTTCCACGTGCTGCTTTGGGCTACTTCTTCTCTGCAGTAAGGTTCAGCTGCAAGGAACTGGCAGAGATCCAGACTAGCTTAAAAAGTCCAACTGCCAAACATGGGGTTTTTTGTAGCTACAGAAAGAAGAAAGAAAAAAACAAAGAGAGTGAGAGTGAAAGTGCATGAGAGAGAGAGATCAGAAGAGCTGAACACATTCAATCCAACACGTGGTATACAATTTGATTCCTGCTTCCACTGTCTGACCTCATGGGGTTCAAACTTAGATGATTTGTTGTGACTTACATATCAAAGGCACTTACGAGATGTTTCATGTTAATCAACCCATTCCCAATAAACTCTTGGTATTTGCAGTTTCAATTAAATGAGCAGAAATAGGAGAGCAAGTTAGTTTTGGCAGTCATATCAGTCAAAATATGCTGCTGGTAATACTGATTTATTCTTAGATTTACTTGACCCCTCCTCCAACTCATTGGAGTACATTGAGAAATACAGTTTAGGAGCGATATCCCAGCTGATGTCCTCAGCCTTTCTCAGAAACTGACTCAAAGTCAGCACTGCCGTAAGTTATTTTTTCTGTCTGCCATCCTCCCAGCTTTCTTAAATACCTTGGGATTCCTCTACGCTTTGCAACTGCCACTCAGTTCATGTTCCTCACAGGCTGAGGTGCTGGTGGCCCTCCTGCACTGAGCCATGGGCACCACAACTGGGTGAACAAATGAAATGGAGAAGTTTCTTGGGTTCAGGAAATGTCAGGAGAAACCTATCTCCCTCTTGGAGGTGTCATATTTTTGCATGTGTCATATATTTGACCTCTGTGACCCACTAAAATTATGCAATTATTTTAAGTATTGAAAGAGCACAGGGATCCCTCTGAGACATCTTACTTACCTGAACTCTGTGCAACATGGACAGTGGTTTTATGAAGGAAATCAACAGAAGTAAAGTACAGGAAGCTTTGCTAACTGAGGATGATTTTTGAAAGAAACAAATGTACCATATTCTGTTTCTGGTTAAGGACTGAAAACTTTATACGTACTATTTAATCTTCTCACACAGGTCAGCCAGAAGAGGAAATGCACATACACTTGAGAACCCCGGGAAGATCTTCTGGAGGGGAAGAAAATAAAAGAAGATGGATGCATTAGTTCATAGAGTTGGTGTGGCTGGGGATATTCAGTCAGTAAAGTCCAGACCCAAATCATGTATTTTCTGCCTAAAAAAATCTGAAAGTTCCAATGACTCCATCAAGGATGTTACATGCCAGAGGATTTAGACCTGACACAGCAGCCAACTTAAGGATTTTGACTGACTTTTACAAATCAACTACTCTTGCCTTCAAAGAGCTGTAAAATTAAAAAGGAAGGAAGAAGCTCCTGTGAAATTATCTCCTCTCATGTACCCAAGTTATTTTTTTCAGTCTTTGTAAAAATTACTGTTCTTATATTCAATAAACAGGATTGTATCTGACACTCAGTGCGAGACTAGTGAAAGCAACACACTGTGGGCCAGGAGGCTGGTTTCTACACACTCAGGGAGGGATGGATAAGCCAAAGGTCAGGAACACCTGCAAAGAAAGGAGAAATGGGAGGATCCAGGATGTGCATAGAATGCCCTTGATTTTTTAATGAGATTTTTACCTGGAAATCTCATCACTAGATTTTACCTCGGCCAGACCTGCAAGCTGTAAAAGAGAGCTGCTGCAGAAAAAATTCTTTCAGCATTAGAAGACTATAGCCATGGGCCAATCCAGTTGAGGTTCCAAGTAGTCAGGAGGCTTCAGAAGCTGAAATAGACCTTCCTAGTGAATGGTCAAGCTACGGAAACATTGCGCTGCATCAGCAATCAATCCCACGAGCATGCTGCTTATGTGGTTTCGTGGTAAGTTCTGGTGGTCTTTAAACACTGAGAGCATTCAAGTGGTCTATAAATACAGAGGGCTAGTCGGCACACACTCTAATTAACTGTATTCACTAAGGCTGCATTCAGCATGTAAATATGAAGCAGATGAGCAGATGGGCATACTCATATCTTTATGCAAAGAAGGGTAATTATGTATATGGCCATAGCACTTAAGAGCTTTGTCCTTGGACGAACTTCCCTGTGATGCAGACTTTATATACACCACATTAAAAAAAAAAAAAAGACGGTCCTTGCCCTAATGAGATTACAACCCAAATCTAACACAAAACAGAAGACAAAGGTTGGATACAGGTCAGGAGAGGACAATGAGAGGCTATTAATCACCATGAGGGGCAGTAACCCCAGCGTGTAAAGCTCTGGGTGACAAAGTAGAACTTTGAGGCAGCGCTGCAGGGCAGTGAGGCTGTGGTGCCACAGTGCACGAGGCATTGCCCTGCAGCTCCAGGGAAGGCAGGAAGGTTCTTGCTTGGACAGGTAACAAGGGGTGATGGAGAAGAGGGTGTCTCCCTGCCCGGAGCAGGAGGTCAGCCACAGATCTCAGTGTGGAGAGGAGGGCTGGGGTGGTGCAGAGAGAGAGGACAGAGCCCCAACTACAAAGATGGTAGCCGACATTTGCGCTGGTGGCTGAAGTGACCGAGCAGCAAGGTGAAGATCAAAAAGAGTGGTTCTTTGTAGGACAGACCTGCAGAGGAGGAGGAGCTGTAACAGTGCACTTTCTGAAGGATGCCGTAGAGAAATCAAAGGTGAAAAAAAGGAGGAAAGTCAGGGAGACAAGACATCTGCAAAAAAACCCCCAATTAACTCTGTTCAACTCTGTCCAGCTCATTCAAATGACAAGGCTGGAGTCACACCGGCTTGCAGGGGGCTGTGACATGGAGGGGGTGTTGGTAGAGTCAAAGAAGAAATCAGAATACAACCACAGAAAAAGGGGATAGAAATGGCCAAAAGCAGCCAGGGAGTGGGGCCTTTTCTTGAGCTGAAAGACCAACCTGGTCCCACTGCTGCGGCTCCAGCTGCCCTGTCCTCGTCCCCATCCTTCTGCACCTCTGACAGCTTTTCTTAAAGAGCGTTGCAAACCTATGTATGCCTTCCTGGAAAGAGGAAAGAAACCACTTCTCCCATCTCCTCCATGTGGGACTAATCCCAGCGCTGCCTACAAAAGTGCTAGAGGCTTTTAAAGCTTTCCATCAGGCTAAGATTTGCAGTGTCTCCATTGGAGCTGTCAGCTTCTCACTTCAGCCTAAGTCACAGCATGCAAAGCCTTTGAAGTTAAGGTATCTGGAGCCAGAACTGCACCAGAAAGACAAACTAGAGGGCTTGCAACAAATAAAAAAATAAATAAAGCCTTTCATTCTGCTCACAGGCTGCATTTAAAGTCTACTTGCAGCCTTTGCTGTAAGTAGAACAAAATCTTTCCTGCCATTTTCTCAGCCAGTAATTTGAAAATTGTTGCCGACTGGATCTCCATTAGTTTCAAAGGAAGACTATCCTGCATCCCTAGAGACTGCCTAACTTTGGTGGGAACGGTTGGCATGACGGTGCCCTGGAAGTGGTACGGGTCATGTCAAGTTGGGCTTTGAGGACCAGCTGCAGCAGAGACATGGAACACACCAGCCTCTGGCTCCCCAGCCTACGTGTCCCCACAGCACGTGGGACAGTGATGTCCAGACGTAATGCTTTGGCTCTGTGCAGGAGAGAAGCTCATCTGCTGTTTGAGGGTGTTTTGGGCTACTCTTAAAAGAAAGCAAGGATCACAGGGTTAAAAAAGCCCAGGTGACTAGGCACCACAGAGACCTTCCCAGCAGAGCCAGGCTACGACTGCAGCATGTGGATTTGGGAAGAGACGGGTTACTTGCCCCTGCATAACAGGAGTGGGTAGGCAGGAGACTGGTTCATACCCCTCCTCTGCTTTGTAATTCCATTTTGGCTCCCTCCGTGGTTTCCCACTTCTCCTGCTGCCAGGCTCTGAGTTGCAGGCACCGCGTAGTCACGACAGGATTGTACGTGTGGTGCTCGCTCTCATTAAATGCTACAGCCGTGACTCTATTTGTCATTCTTTCACTGCTATTGCTCAAAGATGCCTCTTAGTATCTTCTCCACCCATAAGGAGAGTTAGCGCTAGAGGTGCTCACAGTGATTGATAACACCGATATTTTATTCATTGCCCGTTAACATTCTCTAATGACATTTCCGTAATTATTTTAATTGGCTTTACAAAAAAGAATAATAATGAGTCTCTAATGCTTGTTAGTGTTTGGATTCAGCCAGCCGCTTGCAGATGGCTCACTACTTTTAATGAATGGAGACATTTATTAGATTTTTGGGGGGTTGTAGCCACTTTCACTGCATCTCTACATCTGGAAAATATCTTTTCTTTTTCCCAAATCCACAATGATCCTAAGAAATGCCCAGTAAATCCAAATCCCCCCCCGGAAGCCAGACAGACCTCTCATTCTCATTACCAACAGCCATAATCATGTCTCTTTTTTATGCAGTCACACACAGCTGCCAAGCAAAGATGGGGACAGCTAACTTGCAAGAAACTCTTGAGAAGGCTTTCTGCAAACATGCAATGGGGGAAAAGCAACCAAAATAGCAGATATGAGAAGAATGAGCAGATGTAATTTGCCATTTCTGTTCAGCATGAGCCGGAGCATAAAAGGGGCCAGGTGAATGTTTTTCTCTCTCCACCGGTGTGGATGCAGAGATGTCTTACCACAGACGGGGCCTTTCAGGATACTCACCAACATATTCAGCCTTGCCTGGCTCCCCAGGCAGTGAGAGCACCTCAGCTGCTTTGTCCCTTACTCCTGTATGTGCCTGGGCAGGTGAACAGACCATGATTTGTCACCGTTCAGTTTGTGCAGGTGATTTTCTTACCATTTCATCACACGCTGCCACTCTGGAGTATGGGACTTACGGAGGCATGATACACACTGTGCTCACTCCTGGAGATCTTTCTTTGTGTTTCTTACTATACTGTTTTTCTTGAAATGAAATTAACCGCAATCTAACTGAAGGGGAAGTTGCAAGAGACCATAATACTTCCAGAAATGCTGTTATTTTTAATTTTCTTGCTTTAAAATAAGTTTCAGCAAGGGTCATTACAGGGAACATGCCAGCAATAACTGTGGGAGAGGCCCAACCAACCACATGATACTTGTTCTAATTTGAACTGACTTAGTATTGTGGGTTTTGAAATGCATTGACTGGAGAAACCCATCTATAACCAAGGCCTTGCTGCTTCTAGCTGAGGTAGAGTCTGCTTGTCCCTCCAGCTCCTAAATAGGTAAGTAGGAGCAGAAAGAGGCCAAGGGCGTCATGATGAGAGCAAGGAAGACCGAGGGGCATCAGGGCATCAAGCAGCTTTGAGGATAAGGGAGAGTAGCGGCAAGCTGGAATAAGACCCTATTGCACTCAAAGATTGATGCCAGCCATGCCAGCCTACCCAGGAGAGCCCAAAAGGACATGGCATGCATGGCCCACAGGGTCCAGACAGGGTGGCCACGCAAGGGGGACAGCCCGATATGCCAAGGGTGGAGGCAAGCGCAAAGGGAGTGAAGGAGCCCTGTGTCCCAGGGGCAGCATCAGCATCTCTTCATCCCTGCACCTGCACCCGGGCTCAGGCTAACAGAGAGGACCTCCTTGACTCAGAGCATCTCGCTGCAGGTGTTAATGTGAGAACTTGTACTCCGGAAAAGGGGATTAGAAATTTTGTGTAATTTGAGCCTAAATCTCAGGCCATCAGTAGCACAGCCCTGAATAGGAAGGAAAATGAATAAGATCCTGCTGGTTGCTGTTCTGTGGGAGCTGAGACCCGTCTCACCAGCGCATTGTTTATTTCCCTGGCTTGGCAGTTTGGCAATTGCCCAAAGGCTAATTAGGCACCTCAATTTTCACTTTTGTGAGTAGCGTCACAGTGAGGATCCAGGAAGAAGCAATATCAATAATTTCTTCACAAACAGCAAAAACATTTGCTCTGCATTAAGTGCCTAGAGAAAACCGGAGCAAACTCCATGGCTGAGCTGACTCATATAAGTGAACCCAGCAGAATAAAAGCTGCCCTTCCCTTCTCTGCTTCCCTTTAGAGATCCTCTATAAATCTGAAAATTGGTGGAGGCGGAAAGATTTCAAATCCCAGTTTTCAAGTTCAGAGGCCAAAGCAGCCTCTCAAAAATGAAGGCAAAATATGCAGAATTTGCATTCAGGCCATTGTTTGAGTTTCAGACAACCACAAAGTGCAGTCAGTCACTGTGCTCTGAGGCAGAGGCTCAGTTCAAGTGGCTCCCACTTACATATGGCCACAAGGGCAAGCCAGAGATGACAAGGGACAAAGGAGAAGCATGAAACAAGGAGGAGCAATAATAAACACTGCAAGAAGTTGGAAGGAAGGATGCAAGTTTCTCTCGATGGAAAAGGTATGTAGCGATAGGACGAGGGTCAATGGTTTTAAACTAGAGCAGGGGAGGTTTAGATTAGACATTAGGAAGAAGTTCTTTACTGTGAGGGTGGTGAGGCACTGGAACGGGTTGCCCAGGGAAGCTGTGGATGCCCCATCCCTGGAAGTGTTCAAGGCCGGGTTGGATGGGGCTCTGAGCAACCTGATCTAGTTGAAGATGTCCCTGCTTACTGCAGGAAGGTTGGACTAGATGGCCTTTAAAGGTCCCTTCCATCCCAACACATTCTATGATTCTATGAAAAGCATGGAGCAAGGCCGAGAGGGAAATTCCTGCTTTTGTAAAAAAACCCCTAAATAAAATATATGTTTGCTTGTAGTTTGTTTGAAGGCTGGCTGCCTTAAAGGTGAGTTGGGCTAGTGCAAGCATCTCAGCGTGGAGCTGTACTATAGAGCTCACAGATTATATTCTCAGCTGCTGCATGAATTCCAGACACAAATTTATTACTTGGATGGATATAGACAGTTATGCCTACTCTACAAACAGTTTGCATTTTTTTTTGTGAGGTTTTTCCTGCTCTCTCCCCATACTTCTATATTTCCTCTCTGTTATCTCCCTCTCCTTCTTCCCAGTGTCACCTGATAGAGCAGATCCAATACTGGGTACGAGTGAGTCAGCATCTAATTCAATGATGATTAGGTGGGTTAACAATTAGGCAAAATAAACAAGGACTCCCTCCTGATAAAATGCAGGTACAGTATAAAACACCCTATTGCCACTGATTTCTTACCAGGTCCTTGGAATTCTTCATAATCCTTTTCGCTTTCCTTATTGCAGTACTCAGCCCCACCTAGGAGAGCAAGAACAAAACAATAAAAAAAAACCCAGATCAGACTCACAGTATTCTACCAATTTTTCCTCTGTATTTTCTACTTTTTCTTTTTTAATATATGTCACAGCACAAAAATGATGTATGAGTCCAGAAACTCTTCATCAATTACTTTTTATTGGACTAACAATCAATTATCTTATCACTCCCTATGAAACTCCAGTTGCGAGAGTTCATTTATTTTGCTCCAGGGCATCATTTATTTCCTATGGAAAAGTCCAGATCAGTTAAACAGCTGAGATTCATATCCTGACTGCACTGCGCGAGCTGCAGAGGACAGACTTCTCCAGTGACTCCTGACAAAGAAAAACTCATCCATTAGATGGTCAAAAGAGGGTTATGCGTGTGATGCTGGTCTGACTTGCTGCAGAAGGTTAGAGAGGAAACATTTAGTTTTGCATGGATAAGGGTTATTCTCAGCTAAGGTTCCTCTCAGCAGGGCAACAGCTGGCGTGTGGGAAGGTACAAAGCAGGGAATAGAGTTTGGAAGACAAATCTCCTGCTTAGGATCTAGGAAGGTTAGCTTTTTGTTCTGGAAATACCTGCCCTGGAGGGCAAGTTCTCACAGGCAGGGGGAAGATTCTTTTCTAGTGGGTTCATGCAAATTTATGCTGAAAAAGCATTTTGGGATTCTTCCAAAATGAGGTGCCTATATGTAATTAGAAAGGAAGAGTAGAAGAACCATTGCAAGAAAAGACCTTGGAATGGCATCCTTATCAAAGGAGAACAGGTTGGCCATGATAAGGCCATGGGTTACAACTACTGGTGATACCCTAATTATTCCCCAAATGCCTTCCTCTTTAGATGCATGCTCCTCAAAGGAGGAGAGGAAATTTTGTGCAAGGGGCACTGACTGTGATTCTGAGTGACAGCCAGGGACCAGCGCTGCCGGCTGCAGGAGGACAGATATGCCATGCGTGTTGCAGCAGGGCTGTGGTCGAACCCACAGTGATGGCCGCTTACCACGACCAGGAACTGCCAAGCGCTGCGGAGGTCCTGCTTTCGAGCTTTTCTCTCAGCTCTGACATTGCAAAAACCTCAACCAATACATTTAACAGGTCCACAGACCCAGGTCCTGCCTGGCTGAATGCTGAGGCATGGGGAGAAAGCAGGGACTGTTTCTGCGCCCTGTGGTTACACTGGCCTTAAGAAAAGTGGCCCATACCCCAGCACTGAAGGACCACTCTGATTTTCCTGCTACAAGGACTCTACCCAGTCATGGAGGTGAGGAGATGTCCCAAATAGATAGCTCATACAGACCCAAAGGTTTAACAGCTGTTTAACAACTCTGATGAACAGCACTTTCTAAATTCAGACACATCTTCCAATAGGAAAAGAGGATCCCACATCGTTAATGAAAACAAAACAAAAAAAAAGCCATTCACAGGGTTCCGGGAGGGTGGTTTAAGTTTGTGTGATGGGTGCCCTGCTCATGAGACAGCCAGTTGCTGAGGGCCCCTGAGATGAGCTCAGCTTGCAGACTTGGGTGCAAACTTCAGGCAAGAGCATTTGGTTTTGGCAGGGTGACACCACGGTACTCCCTTCTGCTGCTCCATTTCCCCTTTTGGACAATACCCTTCCACCTCAGTGACGATAATTCCCATATTGTGTCCTGCTTTTATGAGGCCACCTTTGCAAACAGTCGTATCTGGGAGGCAGAATCTATGTGATGGCCCCTGTCCATCCCCTTAGCATTCAGCATGAAGAAGGCTGAAAATACTGCCCGTTTGCCCTCTTTCAGAAGGAATAACTGCTTTTGTTTTGTAGGCTTTGAGGATTGTTTTTTTTTTAAAAAAAAAAGAGATAAAAATCTTTTTTTTTTTAAAAAAAAATGTTCCAAAAGGAAAGAAAAATCCAGTGTATCACAAAACACGTTAGCACTTTGTTTCTGATCAAAATGTTTAGCAAGGAGAAGCTGTTCTGTCTGACGATGACCTGACATTAGTCTGTCCTGCAGCCCAGCCTAAGGACACAACTGCCAGCTTCCCTCCAACTGGGTCTGGGGGCTGCGAGGTAAAGTTCATCACAAGTTTATATTTACCTGGCAGGAGCTACAGGAACTCAACATGGAGGGAAAAAAGTATGCTTCGCCAAGAGGTAGTATTAAAGCATTTGGCAAAAAAGAAAATATCCCCCGAGTGATGGCACCTTACTGAACAGCGGGCATGCCAGCTTGGAATATTAAAGCAGCATATATTTGCATTTAAAGCAACCTTTACCAACATTTTTAAACTGGAGATAAAATTTAGCGTGTCATTATAATTGATTTAGGCAGTGATCAAAACAAATTAATTAACTGTAATATTCAAGGGTCAAAAATGTATGATGAACAATGTAAAGGGATAAGGAAGAATAAGAATAAGTACCAAGGAACACAGGCTTTTAAATTATTATTTTTTAATATATGTATTGTATTAATACATGTGTTTAATATATGTTTAATTCACTGTGTCTATAGTCTTATAAAAATCTGGATATGTCACAAATAGATGAGAGATGCTAGGAAGGAGCCAAGACACTGTTTCCTATTTTCTTCACCCTGGACAACTGCTGTCCCCCAAACCAAACATGCATCGTGCATTTGCCATAGCTATGTTGTACGTTGCCAGCTGCTGTCATTTCTGCTATAAAATAAGTCAAGACTCAGATGAGGAAAATGGCTTAAAATGGAGTACGATGCACGAAAAATTTCCAGGGAGGTAAGATTCATCAATGCCTTTCTGCTGGGCAGGAGAGGAGAAAACCTTTCTCTCTCCGCAGCAGAGCATGAGAAGCACACACTTCGGGCAGCTACAGAAATATCGCATGCAGAAAGCAGAAAAAAAGGGAGGAAATGTTGAATTGCCCCCCCGTGTAGAAAATGTTCTTTCTGAAATGCTAAGGATGAGATCTCCTCCCACTGCAGAAGTTGCTTCAGCCAGGACTCCAGGGTGGCTTGTGGAGGGCTGGCAGCTAAAACACCCATCTGGGAGAAAACACTCCTGGTTTCTTGGGTCACCTATAATCCCTGGTTGACACCAGCATGTCAAACCTGCCGCCAAAGGCCATACAGCCCATACAACATCTTTTGCTGAAACCCAGCTAGCAGGCTGCCTCCTCTTTTTCCCATGGCATGAAAACCCCGCTGAGGAAAGGGCTCTCTAGGATCCAGCAGCTGATGGACAAACTCACAACCGCTGCCCGGAAGGTGTGCGGAGGCTCTGGGGAGCAGCCAGCCGCGTCCACCTGAATCCACGCAGCCCTGCTGGCTGGCAGTAACACAAGATATGCCATGGATGGGGTCAGGGAGGTCACTGGGATTTCATTTGCTGCCGCCTCTCAATGCTCCCCACGGAACTCATGTGTTCCCAGTAATGAATTTTTTGCAAACGGATCTATTTCTCATCATAAACAAACGCACGAACGAACTTTAATTGTCTCTCATTTATCATCCTTGTTAGGCAGCTCTTTCCCAGGGGAGCAGATATTTAGAAAACATTCCAACAGTTTCCCTTCTAACTCATTTTCATCATCCTTTTATGGGGAGTAGGCATACCAAGGTACCAAAACACTGCAGAGCTTGTTAAACAGCACTGTCAAAACTGGGATTTGTTCTACAACTCCCACCTTTCATCCTGTAGAGTTTGTAGAGGGAATCTTTATGCTTGCCCAGGACAGCCAAACCAAACTATATGTGCTCTGGATGCAAAACAGGGACCTTCCCTGCAAGCCCACATCTAAACCAAGCAAGTCCTGACTCGGTCCTTTCTCCTCCCAGGGCAATTACTCCGACTTCTGCTTGGTTTATGCCACTTGTTTTTTTTGGATTTGGACCCTGTGTGTTCTGGCTGAAACATTTTGATCCACTTTTTCTAGCTTGTCTCTGCAAAACACAGCCAGTGTCCACGAGCCATGCTTCCTCGCCCTCACACATTTCTCTGCCAGCCTCCCGCCCCAAATGCCGCTGTGCCTGTGGGTTGCCCCACACTTATTTTCAGGAGCCCTGCCTGAGGCAGCTTCTGCATTGGCAGGACACAGCTGTAGGCAGCACCCTGCAAGCCCCACGCCACCCTGTTTTCTTTGGGCTTATTTGGTAGAAGGCTGGGGTTGTGTGGTTTGGGTTTTTGGGGTTGTTTGGGGTTTTGGTTGTTTTTTTGTTGGAGTTTTTCGGCATTTTGGTTTCTGCCAATGATAAGGAGAAGGGAAAATTGTGAGAAACAAGTGAAAGAGGAAGAACTACTGCTCAAACTGTGCTTTCTGCTATCACTCATCTATAGGCTGTTTCTCCAGCACTCAGTTCTGACTGCAGCAGAAACAACTCCCATTTCAGTAGCTTTTACCTATTTCCAAAAAAAAAAGGCTAAAAGAAGGGCATCATGCTCCCCAGGACCTAGCCTGCCTCCCACATGCTTACTTTATGGTCTGTGGTCTCAAAAGAAAAAAACGAGTCCCAGCCAGAAGGTCTACCTTTGGCTGGCAGCCTGCTCTTACTGCAGAAGTACTCCCGCCCCCGAGTTTGGTTCTGCCTCACCTCCCCGGGAAGCAGTTCACATTTTCACTGAAAGACAGAGAGGAAAGAGAGAAAATAGTGGGAGTATTTTTATTTTCTGAAACCCCAAAGCGTTGCTTTTTTTCCCAGCCAGAACTGTTTAGCTACTGCTTTGTCAAAGAGCAGGCTGGCAGCAGCAATGTCCATGAGGGACATTACTTTAGCTTTTTACAAAGTCAGTGAAAGACCTGATAGAGGGGACAGGAAGCAGCATGAGTGCTTGTGGCAATGAAGCTTACTTTGGCAAGATAAAATAACATTAGCATAAATATGTATATTTTTGCTGACCTAAAATGACTCCCAGCAAAATCCTACTACAGGAGATTAAGCTAAAGTCTGCAGCCACAAGGTCTCTAATAATCTGGAGCAGAAAAGTGATGGGGAGCAGAAGAGGCACTCTGAAAGGCAGAAAGAAGAGTACGAGCTCCTTCCAACACAGACCGTTTAAGATTGCCAGCAGCAGGACTCCAGTGCTGAAGTCGAGCCATTACTCTGGTCCCGACAAAATCAATTAAAGTGTTGCCATTTAACTGAACAGGCCAGTTGGCTTAAAACAATTTAGAGACAGGCAGAGAATAATCTCTTGCAAACCTGCTCGCTCCCAGGGCCAGAAGGGGAGTTTGGTAGGCAGTGCCTAAACCCCCTCACCTTATTTCAGCCCTTTTTGCTTGCTAGAGGAATGTCCCTGTATCACAGGACCTGGTGCAGAAAGTCCTCCACCATGTGCGCTGATAAATCTTTTTTTGACAAAAAAATATCCGGTTATCCTAAACCAGCTATCTTGGATACCTCTACCCACTGTCCGTGTTTTGGGGTGGTGCTGCAGCCAGTCTTGGAGCACCTGCTGTTCATGTAGCTTAAACCACAAGGCACTTTACAGCAGCTCTAGATACTGCCCAGTTTTCAGCTACCTATGGTAATCCTACACTTCTGATGCACCATATTATTTTGCCTCCTGACTTGAAGGAGTCCCCAGTGCTGACACCCTCCTAGTAAGGATGGAGGAGAACCTCTTGTTGGGCAAGAAACATGCCATGGGACAGCCTACGTATGCATTTCCAGCCTTGGCCCAGGGCCACCGGTGGCAATTAGGGGTTCACAGGACCCCATTGCTCTCACAACTGTGGTTGCGATTCCCAGGAGCAGCAAGTGCCCCTTCCACGCTTCCCCAACACCACCAGAGGTCTGCTCCTAAAATTTCCCACCAACAGAGCAGCCCACTTTTCCCAAGCCCTAGGAGAGTCCCCGCAACGGAGCCGCCCTCTCCCAGGTTAGATGCTTTCCTCCTCCAGCTCCGTGCTGACAGCCTTGCACTCCGTGCGAACGGAGCAATATTTTTTATTCATAATTAGAGCCAAGTCCCTTAGAATAATCACAGAACGCTAACGGCTCCAGGCAGGTTGGCAAAAGAAATTAATTTGGGCTAATTTGTCAGAGACCAGGGAAGTATGTAATTTAACGCACATATCATTTACTCAGCTTGCAGTGTCTCCATTACGTCGATAGTTTGCAAGGTCTCTGAAGCAGGGGCTCTTCCTTTCTCAAGACACACAATCTCACTAGAGCAACATCATAGAAACAGAACAAAATAAGCTATTGACTGAAAAAGCAATTCACACGTTGATATGTGCCACCTTAAAGGCAATTAAAACCTGAACATCATACTGCCTTATAAGGGCAAATAACTATATTTATTCTACTCCCTTTGCCAGTACAAATATGATACTAATTCTGGGAAAATGGGCATCCAAAAGTCTAAACGAATAAACAAAGTACCTGAAAATCAATAGAGTTGAACAAAACAGTCATTAGTATTAAAGTCTTGTTCAAACACTTGGCAGGGGACTGAGCCAACATTTGCAGGCTCATATAACTGAAGTGATCAATCAAATTACAAACCAAAGAAGCAAATGTGAGGTAAACTGCATTTTATGCATCTGTGTCTCTGACTGTATATTATTTTTTTTCCCCCATAATTCATCTTCACTCAGTCTGACTTGTCACAGAGTTACTGTGGGCAATTTATCAACCACTTGAGCATGAACTCTAAGTGCTGCTCTTCTTCCATCTCACCCAGCCTCCTCACACTCTCTCAGGGCACAAGGCGAGCTAAAAAGGAGGGCACAGTTGGGGTAGAAAAATCATTTTGTCGGTAGAATTCCCTTATTCCTGGTAGGAAACACGTACACCTTGACAGAAAGGAATTTAACTACCACTTGGAAGGGAGATGGTTTGCTTCAGCTGCTCACTGAGAGGGACAGCCTCCAGGCCATGCAAATCAGAGTCCAAATTTTGTTTAAAAAACAAAACCAAAAAACCCCATCTTTAGTTGTTTTCCTTGCAGAAAATGCAGTCATTAGAACTGTTGCTGGAGGTGGAAGGAGTTAACAGCTTGGTCCCACAGCTGGTCTGAGAGATGGGAAGAGCTCACCAAAGATTTAACGGCAACCCCATGGGTGGCGGCCTGTCCTCTCTAGTTGATGGGCCAAGCATTTCACCACAGATCTTCTAATTTCTGCAAGGGACCCACCTCGGTTTAAACAGCCCCTCTCCAGACTCATTAGCCTAGCTCACTGTGCAGCCACGGAGAGTCCATCCCTTTCTCCAAGCACAGTTTGCTGCCTGCATCCTCTTTCACTCCAAGAGGCACCTTGCACTTCACCACCAGCAGTGGACAGGGTGCAGGGTGGTTTCTACTTCTCTTTGTTCCCCCACACAAGGAAGTAAGTCCATATGAAAATCCAGCTCTCGGGCTGGCAGCGTGATGCACATGCAACCACCATTGCTACAGCTCCTGCTGACCTGCTATGCTGGGGGCTGGGGGACTCCGACAGCCTTTGTTGTACTCTCACCTTTACCTTCAGGACTCCCAATTTAGAA
>VXBO01014100.1:57112-87752 GCA_013400135.1 Rhinoptilus africanus
GAAAAAAAAAAAAAAACAACAAAAGAAAGGCCCCACAGTCCCTGACAGGGTCTCTGCTGCTCTTACAAGTGTGGGAGAGCGAAAAAAAGCATGCAGTTACCAGGGCAGAAAGTGCTGGAGACTCATGAATGCCTGTGGGGCGAGTAAAGACCTGGCAATTACTAAGGGAGAGCTTGCAATAGAATAGCTCTGATGTACCTTGGGGAAGGGTGGAAAGACTAATGAACTTTTTTACCAGCTCAGACTCAGAATTTCTAGAGGAGCCTGTTTGGTGAAGTTTGGGTGACATCCTTGTGGAGACAAGTTAGTGTGGGCCCTCTCTGCCACTTGCCCTCATCCTCTTTCACCCCTGCCTGGTTGCATACCCTTATATCTCTATGTTGGCATAGCATGGAGTGTATCACAGAATCACAGAGTGGCAGGGGCTGGAAGGGACCTCTGGAGATCATCATCTAGTCCAACCCCCCTGCCAGAACAGGGTCACCTAGAGCAGGTTGCACAGGAACCCATCCAGGCGGGTTTTGAATATCTCCAGAGATGGAGACACCTGTAGTAGTCATATGGGCTACACACCTGCTATAAAACAAACGTTACTGCCATTTTTGGTGGGCAAGTGTTTCTCCAGGCCTTAATATTGTCAGAACTAAATCCATCTTGGAGATGAACCACAGCTCACTAAAGCCCGTAAAAAGGCTCTGCCTGACTTCAATGTCTGTTTGATGAGGCCCTATGTAAAATACCTTATGCAAACCTTTAGAAATCAAACATGTCTTTATCCATCCGGATGTGAGGAAAAAAAATTCCAAAAAAATAGATGCCTAAGTGAATCACTTGCTTTTCAACACTGCCAAAAAACCAACCATCATTCACAGGTTTTAGTGTGACCGAGTCTGCATGATGACTGGGAAAAAAACCAAATAACCCCACAACCAAAAAAATTCCCCAAACAAACTGTATCTATTTATACACCTACGCAAACATGTATGTGTCTGAGTAACAAAGGTCTAGGACATGCGATCAAGTTACCCTGGCGTAGCAAGTAACTCTACATCACAAAAGCAGCGGTACCTAAATATGTTTCCAGCCTGCGGCAAAAGATTATGCGCGTTAGCTTAAGCCTCTTGCACTGCAGACTAATAAAAGTCAAATTGCCCTGCATTTGCAGCACATAACCACAGTCGATCAGGCAACGTGAGGATAACTTGCCATGCCGTGGTTACACAGTGGTATAGATGAACCTCAGCTGAGCATCTGCTTTGGGTTTATTGTATTGCTTAACAACAAAGTCTGAAGAAAGTGAGATTTAATTTTCCCTGCTCTTTTTCTCTGACCCAGACTGGTACAAGAGAATTTGGCCCTGTAATTCCCACTCTCCGATAACCGTGTTGTTGATGCTCCACACAGCTAATGCATTATATACCTTTAACTCAAACAGACATTTCCTAAAAGTGTACACACTCAAAATCTTTAATTTTATTTCCCAGAAAATGCATGTGCATTGGAAGCCTTCGGACTGTTCAGTTCCAGCTTAAAAGACCTTCCACAATTTGTAGCTTTGAAAAAAGTGGAAAACCAACTCACCTTTGGAGGAGGGTAGAGATGACAAAGTGGTTGTCCTGGATCCTGTTTACACAGCTTCAAGGAATGGCAGACCACATCGGCATTCATTTCCTTGTCTATGCTGGAGGAAACGGTGCGAAAACAAAGACTATTATGTTCTTCTGGGTGCTTGAAAGTAGAAGCTATTTCCATGGGAAGCTAAATCTCCCCAACACCAAACAATAACCTCAGCTTGCTTTACTGTGGCCCATAAACACTGCTCAGTAAAGTGTTGGGTCCTAATGATTTTCTGCCACAGCATCCTATTCAGCATTTAAATTGGATCCCAGAATGATGAAAAAGCGCCGTGCTTTATATGCAGCACCTGAATTAAATACATTATGACTGTTCTGTTTTTCAATCAATCATAAAGCTGACAAAGATTTAAAGGTTAAAGTTAATGCATATGCAATTTGCCTCATATGAATGTTCAATCATTAACTCAAGAAAATAACCAGAAATCCTTCAAAGATCCTTCACCTTTAATCACCAAGCACAAGTACTAGGATTGCTTCTTTCTTTTTTTGGGACACACCTCTGAGCTACTCAGGAATTAAATTAAAATGTTTGATTACACCACTTCTTAGTACTGTAAGCACTTCGCAGTCCCTTGGCTAGTTTTAAAAATAAAAATAAAAACCCTAGGGAGGAAGAGAGTCTAGCAAAAGCACGGTTAATTAAACTAAGAACTTTCAAAGAGGAATAAAACGACCTACATTTTATTTTATTAATCACTTACATTACTTAGTAGGCTTCCCCAAGAGTGTGTATTAAGGTCGGGGCTAAGAGCATGTAGGGGCTGACAATTAGAAAGCCTGATTAAAGGTAGAAGGGAAAACAAGAGCCAAGCATTACAGTATTGTGACTCTGTAGAACCTGTCTCGCACACATGGGTTGTTCAAGTTCCTCCCTCAGCCAAACGAGCTGAATTTCAAAAGGTAATTACATCAGGTGGGCCTGATCTGAGATTCAAATGGAGTATGAAAATGGTTACCAGTGGCAGCCTGTATTTATTCACTCAGGAACAGCTATACCAAATGCCAAACTGGAATCACTCTCAAGCATCTCTTCTTTAATAATAAAGTGATTTTTAAGAATGAAACTCCTGCACTTCAACCCGACAGCACATTCATACACGTAAAGACCAGACCAAGCAAAGACTTGAGAGGACACAGCAATACTTACAGTTCAGCTATATGTGGTCCATAAAGTTCACCAAGTACGTAACAGACACCTTGCAGTTTTTCTAGAAAACATACGGGGTTTTTTTTAAAGTAACTGAGCACAGTGAAACTGGTTTTATAACAGTCAAAATTCAGCAGGAGTTGGTTCATTAAGGTGAACGCTGATTTATCTTCCGGGAAGGCGCGTGAATCTATCACCTCAGTATAGCACCGGAGAGGGGAAAACCCGAATTTCTAACCTTGCCTAAAGCTCTTCCCTGGCTTTAGGCAAGCCACATGATAAAGACTGAAAAGGATAGCTAGCATTTGTTACATGTTCTGAGTATGGCATCATGGAAAAGTCGAAAGAAATCATACGTGCCACAGCATTTTTCTAAGGTTCTTAAACAAACAGCTCAGTAGGTTTGCAAGAAGGAACAAAACAAATACATAAATCAAAGTGCAGAAAGGGATGCAGGACTTGATGCTACTGCTAGAGCTGCCTCGGAGCTTCTGGGGAGGGAGGGGTGTTGTGTGAGTTAAGAGAATCTGTTTTGTGTGGAGCAGGAGTTGCGCAGGAGTAATTGCATTCAAACAAATATTCGACACTTTTCGTTTGGCTTCCTTTCCCAATCTACAGCCGTGTGCCTTTTCGGGATGCTGGCTCAGGTGGCTTTCTTTAATCGGGGTGAAACATGCCCTCCATGTCCTCTGGAAGACAGCTCATCAGAGATTTCTTTAAGGTACCAGTGCAAAAAAAAAACGCGGCCCCCAAACCATTTCATAACCACTGAGCAAAGACACTTGTGGGAGAGACTGGGGGTTTGAATACAGGTAGGGAATGGCGGTAGCACTGGCCTGATAGTTCCCACGAACGAAAGTTGACTGTTTCTTGGCCTGAACATGTGAGAGCTGGTTAACCCTGCACGTATCCTGCAAAGGAGGCGTCAGACCTCCTTTCGGCAGGGACGGTGTTGTGAAAAGTCCTGAAGAGGCAGGTTCACACAAGTGCAGCAATGACAAACTTGCAGATCCTGAAATTCCTGAGAGATGTCATTTTCTCTTGCGCCTCCATTACCCAGACAGATAACTATCTGTCCTTGGGGAAGAAAACATAGCGTACCCTCATGTTTACCAAAAAAAAAAAAGCCTTAGAAACTCCCAGCCGCTTCCCTCCAACTCTGGGCTGAATATTTTATTTTAACCAGCATTAGGCTGGACATGCAAAGGGCTGGGGGGTCTGCTGCATACATGGCAGGTAGTTTTGCTCCAGGGAGGTTAAAAATCCCGGCAGCACTGACTCCATCAGTGGGCATGGGTGTGCTTTCACTCCCACAGCTGCTCTCCTGACAGGACTGAAGACACCCTGGCTGGCAACCTGTGCCCAAGAAAGGAGGATTGGGACCAGAAAGGCATACCAGGGAATGAAAAAGATAATTTCTCCAACACCCTCCTACTCGCATGGTGTTGCAGGCAGCTTCTGTAACTACGATAGCTGATTTTTCTTGTCCCATGCCAGGTGTTTTATTTCAATCAAGTTATTAGCTTCATTTCTTTGCCTCCTTTGCCACATAACTCCTCTCTATTGGCTCTTTAGAAGCAATCTGCAAGTTAAAAATTGGTCTCCTGGCTAGAATTAGATTTTATTCTTGTTCTCCTAAAAGGAAAGACGTTGCAGACATCAATAAGCCTATGTTTGGTATCATTGCTGATTAAAACACCTTCTGACGAGGTTTGCCCAAGGGTCACCTGGCTACCTATAGTAGCTTGCAGGAGGTGGCTGGCTTCCCCAACACCTCCCTGGTGCATCATGGAGGAAGGTCTCCTTATGAGTTTCCCAAACCAGCCGGTTTCCATAACATTTCTGGCCCTGCAGGAGCCAGCTGGCTGCTGAAACCTGTACTGGTGGCTGCAGGGAGGGGAGGGTTTGTCTGGCCGTCAGCTCTGGGGACATGATGTTGGGGGTCTGCTGGTCACACTGGTTTCTAGGTGCTGATTTCCTTACACATATAGGAAGCTTGACATGTAATTACTCCATGGCATAACAAGTGATGGGGGGTATAAAGAGCAGCAATAACATAAAATCATCATTGAGCACATAGAATCCTCTTGCAAGATACAGATTCCATCCAGGCTCTGGCTTCCAGCAAAACAGACCCAAGCCATGGGCACTGTTCACAGGACTTGACCTCTGAGGCAGCCTGCATTCATCCTGTCACAAACCTCTGGCTCTGCTAACACACACAAAAGGAGATGATATTGCAGAGAGAAAGCTCCATTAGGAAGAAGCCATGTAAGTCAGAAAGGAGGGGGAGAGAGAGAGAGAGAGAGAAAATGATGGATAACTTTGAGTGTTGAGGGGCAAGAGTGGAACTTAAACCAAACTAAATGCTAGAAAATTCAAAGAAAATTTAGAGTATACCTGTTTTTGCCCTGCTTCGGGTAAAAGAAATCCCCTACACTGCCCTGTTCTTATGTGATAAAAGTCCAGAAGGTTTTCCTCTATAGCTTCCTAGTCCTAGAAACACAAATTCTGGCTGAAACCCAGAGGATAAATATTTGCAAGAAAGATGGTATTAATCATGTTGCCATTTCCACTTGAGCTCTAAGGTGTTTGCACAGCAGTGGCCGACACAGAAGCAGAGCATGACTCAGAGGCAGCGCTGGAGGCAGATGGTCTGAAAGCACATTTTGGGTATCAGACACCTCTGTTTCATCAGGCAGCCAGCCAGTATCCAGGTAAACATACACTCTTGCTAACAACATCTCTTACACCGTAAATACTGCCCATTCCTCCACACCTGGCCTTTCTGTCTGCTCAAGAGCCTCCTTCACTCATGGTGTTGCTGTTCTAATTTTCCTAGGTTTATCGGCCATGTCGCTTGAATCACACACATTGCAAATATTTCCATATAAACAAGAACCGTGATTTGTGTTTTCTATATAGCCTATGGGACTGAGTGGGAGTAACGGGTACTGATTTTTTTTTCTCTCTTTTTCTGTAAACATTTTTTGTTCTTGACATCATATAACTTCACTGAAGGCTTGATCCAACCACAACTTGATTGTAATGGAAACTATAGGAGGCCCTTAAAAAAACCACATGAGTTCTTATACCCTTTTTGGCCCTGGGAAAAGCCCTATTGCCTTTAATTTGTTGCTGTTATTCTTGCAATCAATTGTAGGCACATATATGATAATGAAATTGTTCTTTCAGGTGAAATGGCACGGTCTGCCTTAGTAGGTTTTTCCTCATGAGCATCCAAAAATTTTCTGTTGTTTCAAGGAGCAAGAGGAAGCTGTTGATTCCTGCTGGGCTTCAGTATTCACCTCCCGGGAGAGGATAAATCAGGTTACACTGTAGCTCCCACACAATCCATAGGATTTTTCACTCCTTTCAAGTTCAGGGTCAGTTTCTTTCTATTAGGTGTATCCACGCATCTCATAGAAGGTAACTGGATTATACAGATTTAACTAAAGGGATAACAGGATTTTATGTGTGTAAAGAATGGCATCTGAAAAGAAATATCTTGACATGTCAGCGGAACAAGGTCCTCTGAGTGAATCATGAACATGGAGCTAGCATGTCATATTTTAAAGAAGAAAATTGTATTTTAATAGCAGGATCAGTGATTCTAATTGTAACTTCATGGTTATGTGCCTGTAATTTAAAACACTGAGGATATGACTTATGGAATAGAAATCAGATAAGCGTCATTCTATCAGTGAGTGAATCCCAGCAATTACCGCCCTGCCCCATCCTGCATCAGGAAATCCTCTCTTGGAAAGGAATGAATTAATATTCTACACACATCTTCTGTGAAACTAGGGTCTACAGAGCAAGATGGTTTCTCACAGATACAATTCGTGAAGTCCTATATAAATGACTTTTTAATGAAGAATTCTAAGCCATCTTTTTACATTCATAATGTTAAAAAGATATCATGAATGTGAGATCTAGTTACTTGAATAGTTATAGGATTGGTCTGTGAGGCACAAAGCTATTCCGGCATTCAAACCGTTCTCTATTTAACGATGTGCATTTGGACAGCTAAGCTCCTTTGGGCAGATAAAATAAGGGGCAGAAAAAGGGGAGTCTACATATATTCATATGGAATAGCTCTCGCTTTTGAAATTTCTATCATTGGTTACATTTCAATAGCTTTTCTGTGCAGACCAAACGCTCACATCTTGCACCTGTCAACCTCAGCTCTTCTTTGAGATTTTACAATAGCAGCTTCCTATACCTGCTGAAAACATTTTCATCTTCACAGTTGCTATAAAGACCCATATCAACAAGAAAGAGGAGTGGTTGGGCATATTCTATTCTTAAGCTGCTAACAAAGAGACAAAGTGGAGAAAAACAGAGGGAAGGGGTCTGCATGTGTCGGTGCTCACACGCATTTGGGCTTAATACAACCCCATTCACTCTGACTTTGGGACAAAATCCCGGCTCTGATGCCAAGTGAGCCATACCACTGCCTTCCCTGCAGATAGCACCTTGCTATCTTTCAGCTACATTCATTTGAGATGCTGCACCAGAAGTGGATAAAGCTTTTTAAGGCTCCACGTGTGAATTTTTAATTAACAGAGAAATACTGCAGCACCAGCGTAACATATGGCATATTATTTGGTACTTACCAGGTATGTAGTTGCAGAGTCTCTCCACGGCTGCCTTTACTGTACTGTTGTGCCACTGTGCAAGCTGTTCAATTACAGACACCACAAGCACGCACCCTTCAAACAAACAAAAAGAGCGAATACGATTATCTCTGAAGTGTGATGAAGCACCCCGTGCTACAGAAGTATTTCAGGCATCGTTGGGCGTTTCATTTCTTGTGATGCTCCATGGCAGATGAGTGTTCAAGGGGAAAAACAATAGTCTGTGAATTTCTGTCTTTATTCCAAACCTGTAAGTTATCTCAGAGAGAATGGCGATGCCAGAGGAGCACACAGAACAGCCTGGCTTTTACAGCACTAAATGTTGCTCCTGAAAAAACAATTTTCCATCCTTTCAAGGATGAAAATCCAGGAGCCAAAGGGACAGCCACCGTTACAACTGCCTGCTTGGCCACCTGCTCTCTCATTATTTCTCATAACAAAAAAGGCACAGGTCTGTACTTGATAGGACTCCTACACCTCTCCACACAAGCCACGCAGAGAGCTACCGAAACTGAAAAACAAATGGGCGTGACTGTCTGCAGAAGAGACACCACGAAGCAGATGTATGTGATGACCACTACAAAGCATCCGTGGCATCATTTCTTCACAGACGGTCCTCGGAAGCCCAGCGGTGCTTGGCAGGCACAGGGCTGCTGGGCCCAGCTGCGCATTTGCTAAAGCCAAAATGTCTTCAGAGTTCATTCTGCTCTCCTTCTGTGGTTGGAAAGAAACCATTTCCTACGACCTACAAAACTGGTGACTTCTCATCACTAATGTGAGTGTAAGCAAGGGTAAAGCCTAGTTGCTCCTTGGACTAGCTGTGTCTGAGACCCAAGAGCTTGCACACCGGAGTGATGCATTTCTTGAGATGTCCAGCACTTTTTGTGACATTTTGGGGATGAAGTAAGTTCCATGTGATCCCCACACATAGCAATAATTCAAAATCCAAGTGATGACCATAACCATTTCAAGTCAAGTTTAAATTGCTACAGGCCAGCACTGTGCTCTCTCTTTCTGCAGTGGCTTCACCATTTTATAAAGAAGCCGCATTTGGTGATACGAAGTCTGACCAATATAGTAAGCTGGGTACCCCAGGCAGCCAGGAGACAAGGAGCTGGGATGCCAGCTCCCAGCAACCTGAATAAAGATTTCTCTTTGAAATCCCGGGAGCTGAACCCTGTTCCTCCCCTCTGCAAAAAATCTCAGCTCTCAGGACTTGCTCTGACACAGTCTAGAAATGGAGGTGAGCTGCAGCATTAGGATGGGCCTGCAGATCCACCTTTTTCCAAAGCTCAAGAACATTAATGGTGAAGTTTTCAGACTGGCACAGCTTTTCAAAGTGAGCTTTTAAATCCCTTCAAAGTACCCCTACCTATATGCTATTAAATCAAAGTGCTGTTTTTCAACATAAATAACTTAGATGCTCCTAAGGATCAAGTAGCAAGTCAAAGAGGAGGCAATACAATTGGAATTTGCTGTAAGACCAATATCTTTGAGTCTTCTATTACTTCTTCTACCCCAAATACAGTAATCCAGTGGAAATTAGAGTGAACTTGCCTCTTTTGCAGGGATAAAAGCCCACTTCTCCATACTTATTAAATAAAACATTCACTCAAAGTCCTCTACAGAAAGATTTATAAAGCTTGCTAAGAGCCATTACCTCCAGTCAGCCTAAAAGAATAGGAGAATAAATGGAGATAGATACAACCAAGAAAAAACCCTGAAGCAAATTATTTCATCTCCCTGCCCCCGTCCACATAGCCACAGGCTAGCCTATGGAATTAACAGTTAATTAACAATAGCTCACAAAGGAAAAAAAAAAAAGTAGAATAATAAAGACCCAAACTAAAACTAAAGTGGACATCCAAGCTGGAGAGCAAAGCATGCTCAGGATTTGGGCTGGAAGAACAGCCCAGGCCCATCTGGTCCCCGTTTAACCCTTAGTAGGTGCCTTAGTAAGCTTTATCCAGAGCCATGGCCCAGGTGATGGTTGTGCTTGTGCTAGGGACCAGTCCCCAGAGCACATTTGGATGAGGACATGCAATCAAGGGAGGAGGAGTTGAAGGGAGCAAGAGACTTCAGCTGTTTGGGTGCAAGCCATGCCCTGCACTGGCCCCAGAGACAGAAAACCGACCTGTCTTATTTCCAAGGGTAGCGTGGGCATAGCCACATCGGACATCGTTTAGTGCTGAAATGGCACATCCTTGGAACACTCCAGAAACGCACCTAAAAGGCATTTCATAACTTCGTTCTTACAAGGCCATATTATTAATATACACAAGCAATCCACAGACAACCAAAACCATGCTTCCCCTGTCTTCTATGTCTGTTTTATTCATGAGGATGGAGGCTCGGAAAAATAAAATGACCAAAATGATGCTTTAACCACAAAACCGTATATTTTTTTCTGTGCCCTCCTTTCTTCTCTTAGCAAGGTCAGGCCTTCATCTAACAATCTTGCTGTCCAGAAGGCAGAAAGGCAAAAAAGGAGTTCAAGCAGAAAGACAGGAAGGATCTAGACCTTTGATATTTTCTAAAGGAGACACCTTTTGTTGTTTTATCTCTCATTCCTTTGCACCAGGAGCTTGAGGAAGCTACAAATAAGGATGTGCCAGTGCTTAGCAGACATGCGTCCAGGAGTCCATGAGGGGTGAAGATAAGGAGGAGAGAAGGACACTCAGAAGACACTGAGGTTAGCAATGTTGGCAGAGGAAAATGCTTCAGCGGGCAGAGGTGCTGGGAGAGCAGACAGTCCCCAGAACACTGGCTGAAGCAGAACTGGGAACAGGGGCAAGTGGGCGACGGAGTGGACTTGAGGAGTAGGACAGCCTGACCAGACGGCGAAATTGCAAGCCTGGATGCAAAGCGAGGGAAAAGCCCCCGTTGTGAGCACAGGCGTGAGGTCAGACACAGTGGGGGCAAGGTGAAAACTGGGTTGTCATGTCCCTGAGGCTCAGTAACCCGTCACACCAGGGAGCTGCCAGTGTCGCTGACTGCAGCAGAGGAAATGACACTCATTTTGCCTGTGCTGTGTAACCCAGGATGCACCTTCAGCCAGGGCCTGCCAGCACACTTTGCAGAGAGGACAGAGTCCTTCTCTCTTGGTCCCCAGCTCCCTTGTCCCCCTGTCCTGGCTGCTAGGCATCCCTGCCAAGCAGCACAGGAACAGGGGGCTCTAGCTGGGCCCAGCTTTCTAAGCTTTCTTTCCTCTTGCCTCTGGCACCCCCTCATCCTCTGCGAGAGGAGGAGGTGCCATGCACGGCCGCAGTGCAGCTTGCGAAGTGCTGCTGGTGGGAGTGAGACACCGCTGCCCTCACCCCAGCACCAGCCCCATGACCTGTGCTTCCTGTGTCCTGGTGGGTCTGCTCCAGCCCCGAGCAGAAATCAACCTCTGCCATGTCTCTGCTTGCAGTTACGGCATCCTCAGGTGCCCAAAAGTCGGCTCCAGCGCTGCAAGGAGAGACTTTATTTCAGTGTAAAAGGTGGCCTGATAAAAACATCGATGCAATGAGTCGACCCTCCCACTCGCGCCATGAGAGACTGGCTCAGGACGCAGCCTCACACCTTCCCCAGCTTGCCTGCCGCACCTCCCTGCACCGCTTTTACTCTGAAAGAGATTTCGTCACCCCAGGGGCAGGCTTGGCAGCCTGCCTAACCATTCGTCTCAAGATGGGGGTGCAAAGAGTCCCCTCTCTCTGACTCAGGCGTTGCCCCCATGACTCTCATTTTCGTTATCGCGGTGAGGTCTTCTCGCCTCTAGCAGAGGCGGTGCAGAGAAAGGGGGTTGTGGACAAACTAGTTTTCTCGAAATCCAAAAAGCTGGGCTGGGGATAAAAATACCCCTGGTGTTTCCCATTTCCTCTGTTATACAAAAAGACAGTCTCCACTGAAGATGGGAGTTTCTCTCTCATGTTTGTCAAAGTACCACAGAGGGCGAGGGGAAAAAAAATATAGCTATTTTGGTTCAGCTCTGTTGAATAGAAACAGAATTCTTAATCACAAACACAATCATGCAGGTAACCCTACTCACGGAGTGGTGTCCCAGCAAATAAATGGAAAATTTTCATGTTGATTAAGTCTGACACTTTTGTGTCTATCGAACCAGGCCCAAAGGGAGATTTGCTTCGTGTGAGAATTAACAGAGCCATCTCTGAGTTCGTGCAGTACCTTGGGCTGCTAGATGTTATATGAATATAAATAGCAATAATAATAGCCTGACTACTTGGGAAAAACCCACAGAGCTGCACTTCAAAGTATTTGTTCTCATAAACTAGTCTTTACTATCACAGAAAGGATGCTTCTGGTCACACTTTTATACCCTCCCCGCCTCAGGCACTTGCAGACCACACCTTGGTTATTCAAAAAGCTCCCTGACGAATGCACTTATTCCAGAAGAAATGCTATGCTTCACAGGACAAGCCCATAAAGAAAGTCTTGAATGATTTTCAGAGGGGTCTGCAGTTCCAATTGGGGCGTCCTCAGCCTCAGCCACCACAGCTGAAGGCTCTGGACCTGAATCTGAGGAATCTTCCTACCCTCTGGTGGGAAAGGTTCTCCCCAGGAACGTGTGCCACCAGCTGATCTGCTCTCTGTTCCCCCCATCCACCTGGGCCTTTATCAGGTGCCCTTGGTCCACCTCTCCTTACTCCTCATGTTCTGCTGGCACCTCTTATTGCTCCACCATGGGCCATGCCTCAGGGGATGCCCACTTATGTTCCATCTCTGCTGGCCTCAAAGCCTTTCATTTAGACTAATGTCATCAGGAGCAGCTTTTGGAATGGAGATTGTAAATTATTCAGGAAAAAAATTGAACCCTGTGAGGAGGAAGGAGGAATGTTTAAGGGGACTTGCTGTAGTCCAGGGTGTATAACCCACCCAGACTCCCCGTTTTTTTTGATAAAAATATGCTCCCCCCAGTAAGTCAGATAGGTTCTCCTAGAGGATCAGTCTCCTGTGTTGGGCTATACGAAAAATCTCAAAAGGCTAGCATCTAGAAAGTAAAGTTAACTCAGACTATCCTCACTCTTACAAACCTGCTCTCTTTTTGATCATATATATCATCTTCCTCTGGATTTAGTCACAGTAAAAGAACTCATGCAATGTAGGAAGCCACTACCTTCTAATAAAATCAACAGAAATCTCCCCGCACACCAAGTATTATAGAATCATAGAATGATTTGGGTTGGAAGGGACCTTAAAGATCATTTATTTCCAGCCCCCCTGCCACGGGCAGGGACACCTCCCACTAGACAGGCTGCTCAAAGCCCCATCCAGCCTGGCCTTGAACACCTCCAGGGATGCGGTGTCCACAACTTCTCTGGGCAACCTGTTCCAGTGTCTCACCACCCTCACAGTATAGAATGTCTTTCTAATATCTAATCTAAATCTGCCCTCTTTCAGTTTAAAACCATTACCCCTCGTCCAATCACTACATTCCCTAATAGAGGCCCTCCCTATCTTTTCTATAGTCCCCCTTTAAGTATTGGAAGACCTCCTATAAGTTCTCCTTGGAGCCTTCTCCAGCCTGAACAATCCCAACTCTCTCAGCCTGTCTTCACAGGAGATGTGCTCCAGCCCTTGGATCATCTTCATGGCCCTCCTCTGGACTTGCTCCAACAAGTCCATGTCCTTCTTGTGCTGAGGGCTCCAGAGCTGGATGCGGTACTCCAGATGGGGTCTCACCAGAGGAGAGCAGAGGGTCAGAATCACCTCCCTCGACATGCTGGTCGTGCTTCTTTTGATGCAGCCCAGGATGCTGTTGGCTTTCTGAGCTGCAAGCACACATTGCCTGGTCATGTTGAGCTTCTCATCAACCAACACCCCAAGTCCTTCTCCCAAGGGCTGCATCATCGGAATTGCTAACCAGATATCCTAGCCTTTAATGGATCTTAATTCTGCTGGCTAAAAATGGAAAATATTTAACTAAAAAGGACAGAGGCAAATCAGCTGTCTTTGACTGTAGAAATCTCACTGCTTTAATTACTTATGATATGTATGAGAATATAAACTTTTTCATGTTCCGGCATCAGTAGAAAAGCACTTCCGGATCTGGACAGTCATTAGCAACTATTGCTTGATTTTAATTTAGTAGATATTTAGATGTGATCTATTTCTCATCATGAGCTGGGCACACATAAGGCAATCTACAGAGGCTTCATAATCAAAGGTTTAAAAAGCTCTAAATTTTTAATAGTTGCACATGATTTTGTTTAGAAACAAGTTTCAAGACATTGCTGTCACACTTCAATAATAGGTTTCAGTGCCTTGACAGGCTGAAGGATGTTTTCTCTGGAAGAAATCCATTGGTATTACAATGCCTACCAGACATTAGAAACTAGACGCTGTTATTAATAAAATGCCTGTCTCTTTTAGCGATAGCTTGTCCCATCTGCTATTAATTTCTGAAGAGATAAGAGCAAACCATAACCATTTTGCTCAGCAGCAGTAATCTGAAAACTCACACGTCAGGAAGTACTTCCCTCCATGTATTTGAAAAAAGCGTGTAATAATAAAATGACATTTCCAATAAGCTCAGAAAAAAAAAAAAAGTACCCCAATAATAAAATCAGAGCTAGAGAAATTCATTCCTTAGCCGTGAAGCCTCTGGCAGTTTGAGTAGACTATTTAACTTAATCCACTTCTGCTGCACACGTTTGAAAGGCTCTATAATTAGAATTATACCTAGGGATGTCAAGAAGTGTCTGGGTAGTGAAAGCTGCCTCTCTAAGTTTCAGATTTGTAGATATATTTGTCTGAGTAAAACTCTGTCAAATGGGATTTCTGGCACCTGGCGCATCCTCCTTTGCCAGCCTTTGCTCACACGCTTGGGTGCTGGAGACCTTTCTCGCCCCTCCAGCCATATTGCTGTTCCCCAGCCATAAATTAAACATACCCCCTGAAGTGAAAGGAGGAAATAAGCCAAAACAAAGCAGCCTTGGACACAAATAGCTCTCCACAAACCCTGCCAGCCAGGCTGTGCTCACCCTGCTCAGTTCTGGTGGGGCAGAAGCTGGAGCCTCCCTTGGAGAAGCAGCAAACCTCTGCCTCAAATATCTGTCTGCAGCAGGAAATACCCCTGTAAAAACAAACACATCTACCGCATTCCTGGTTTTGTATAGAAGATGAAGGTTTTCCTAAAACACAGTCTTTGCTCCTTCCATTTACAGATGATCACAGGCTGCAGTGTATCTCTGAAAGGTGAGGAGTCCCCACAGCCTGTCTACAAAGCGTATCGGACAATACTGCGACTCCTTGTGCAGGTGCTGGTGTAAAAACACCTCTTGCCAAATTAATCTAATGCAATTCAACCTGTAACAAGTCATTCCTGTTTGAAACAAGAGCATTCATACGGAGAACTAAAAAGAAATAAGGTTTTCTCCTCTGAGATGGGGACATGCACATGGGTGTTCTTAGTGCAGGCAGACTGGGACTATGCAAAGTTAAGGTACAGGAATGTTTTCTTTTTCACTGTATATTCCTTCCCAATACTCATTTCCCTTGTTTCGCTGCTTCTCAGCACCGAGATGATACTTTCAGAGAACACCCCTTTATAACCTCAAGATTTCATTCCAGTATGGAGATGTCCAGCTCAAATGACATATTTGTATATGCCACGTTAGGGTAGTTGCTTTCCGTATACAGACAGAGGATTTGTTGCTTTGAAAGCTAATTTAGAAAGGGATCTGAGTGTTAAAGTCTTTTCATTCAGACTTTGATTCCTATTCCATTTAAAATGTTAATGTATTTCATAGAGATACTGAAGTGATGAAATATAATAACAGGTATCCATATTCAAATATGTTGGCATATACAAGACCTTTTCCCCCTAAATTTGCTAAGTGTCATAAAATATCTTGGAAATGCTAAATGGTACGCTATTACCAAACCTGTCACTGGGCATAAAATTACATATAGTATAGTGGCTAAAGACAGTTTTAAAATATTACCAGTACAGTAGTATTTTGAGTGTATTGTAGCTCTGTTACAAAACCAGCAAACCCTGGAATATCAGATGCCATTTTTGTTGCTCATGCCTCCGCAGTTCACAGAATAACAGTGAGAGACTTCAGATCCCTAACTTCAGAGCTGTATTTGTTCATTATTGTTTCCTTAAGACACCCGACGAGGACTCTAATACAGTTATGCCAGTACAGAAAATTCAGTTTCCATCTAGTGGAAGACTCGGGTATCCATACCTGCCAGCCAAATGTATCCCTAGTGTTTTCTACATTATGCTTTAAAGAGCCCTATTTAACAAAATCTACAACCCCAGGCATTTCCAATGGAAATGCTTTCTGCATTAATTAATAGAAAAAACATGTGTGTATGTGTGCCATTAATGTATTTTTATTTTCCAAATGGGGAAAGGGTATTAAAAATTTACTGAAGCCTGAATGGTGGCAGGAGGAGTTAATGTATCTGGACTTCAGATGTTCAGGACTTTACTTAAAGTAACTTCATCCTTGTCACAAAGGTTTTACTATTTTTGAACTCTGAATGCACAAAACTTTTTTCAGATATACAGTTCCTAAAACCACTGAAAGTGATTGCCTTAAAAATAAGCAGGTTTTTCTGAAGTGCTATATAGGGCTAGCATATGAACAAGAGTGGGAGGCACACACATTACGGCAATCAGCAGCCAACCAGACAATCAATACTAAACAAATAAGATTATAAAAGTAAACTAACAGCAAGCATCGGAAATGGAAAATGTAGAAGACTACCCATGTATACAAATGCACACACGAGTGTGTATTTACACACACATATCTGTATAGATGCAGATATGCTAAGCATACGTTTTTATTGTCATCAATGTATATATTTGCCTTTTAGAGACATAAACTTTCAGTAAGACTTGGGGTGATCCTGAAAATGAAAATTTTACCATCAGTTGTTGAAAAATATTAATCCCTGTAGCTTTAGTATCTCTACCGCACTAGACACATGTCTGTGGTTTTTCTATCCCAAGTATAATCATAGGAAAAAATGTTGTCGTCAAATTTCATCTTTACTACTGATCACCAGGACAACTTTTGTCGCTGAGTAAACTGAGCAATGTTGGTGAAATGAACAGAGGTGCTGCAGCTTGGCACTGGTTTAGCTGTAATCAAAGTTGATCCCAGCCTTTCAGAGTAAAATACATTGATATTGGGCATGGCCTTTTTACAGAACTCATTGAGCTGTAAATTATACGTTCTGTCATGGTGCCTCCCCAGACAATATGTGCACAGCCACTTTGTCTGAGCGCGGTTATTAAAAGCCTCCAACCCCATTTGGCATGTTCCATTGTGTGAAGTTATTGGGAACTCCAAACGCCACCGGTCCTGCTGCCGCTCCGCAGGGCATATTTCATCCCTGCACTCACGCACAGCCAGACGGAGGCAAACTGTTGAGGACATTGACTATCACACAAATCAACGCAGGTAGAAGTCGGCATTTTAGGCTGCTGGGAAGCTCAGAAACATCCGTTCTTTAATGTAATCAGAGATGAAAATATGCTTCAAAACCACGCTTCTTCATACGCTAGGAACAATGTGCTCATGGGTGAATGGAAGAGGTGACCCGCAAAGGTTGCTGAGAATGGCATTATATCGAGCACAAAGATGGGGAAATTTGCTTCCCTGGCTGCTGACCCACAGGATCTCCGCTCGCTAGCGAGGAAGATGGAAAGTGCTGCTGTCTGGCTGTATTGAGCGCTCCCTGACTAATCGCCTCATTCCAAAAAGGGCAGCCAAAGTTAATCGTCAAAAGAGTAGGGCAGCCTGCTGCTGGGAGAAAATAAATAAACCCTGCTATTTGCAAATGGTTCTCGCAGTCACAGCGTGGAACCCCTGAAAAGCCAGCCTAGAAGAAGTCATCTTACCCAAGCCTCTGCCCTAGTAGCTGATCCATGGTATCTATGCCGTTCCAAAGGGACAGGGTAGACACAGATCTGTTAAGATCTCTAATGAGGTCTTCTACAGCCTTTTCAGGAATTGATGACAGTGCTCACTTAACACTACCATTAGAAAATTTTCTTCCTAACCCGAATGTCCCTACTGGTATCCATTTCTGTTATTTCTTGCCATATCTGTTATGAACCTGGTGAATGGATTACCCCTTTAATGTTTTTGAGGACAGATAGCATGTCTTTTCTCAAGTTTTTCTTCTCTAGATTAATTAGCTTATTGAATCCTTCCTTATAGCTTATGTTTTTCTCCAAAACCTCCTGTCACTCTCTATTATTCTTGATGCACAGCCCCAAAAGGGAAGGCAGAAATTCCTCTGAGGCTTTGTCAATGCTGAGAAAGGTAGCGGGCTACTTCTCATGTCTTGCAACCCAGCTTCTGTTCACACATCTTGGTGTATGCAGCGTGTGCATTCTTCGTGACAGCATGCCATCATTGTGCCACTACAAGCCCAGATGATCTTCCCTAGGGATGCTACCCAGCTGGTTGTTCCTCATTCGCCACATGTGTCATTGACTATTTCTGCTGACATGCCTTCAACATACCCATATTGAAATTATCTTTTCTGGGGGCAAGTACTCCAAGTTTTCAAGATGGTTTGGAATTTAATCCTGCCCTCCACTGTACTTGCACACATTTTTAGCTCTATGCAAGCTGCTAATTTAATAACACACTATTTCATTATCTCAGCTAATGAAAATATGGAATGCTGTTACATTCAAAACAGAGGTCCACGAAAGACCTCTCATTTTGTACATCCTTCTGCTTAAGGAGTGAGCCACTTCTAATTACTCTCTGAACAAGGCCACACACCAGTACTGCCCTGCCCTGTAGAAGCTTAATCAATTTCACATATCTCTCAGCCATTAGATTAGTGCTGAGGCGGTGCCAAAAGCCTTATTAATGTCAAGCTGTAACATCTACTACTTCTTCTGTGTCTACATGCCATTATCCCATCAGCAAAGAAAATTAGATTAATCTGACACTGTTTCTCCTCAATAAATCCAGCGAGGTTCTTACTCATATTTACTTTTGAAAGGCACTTTTGTAAAGTTTTATTAGCTATTGCAGGATTTTTCTAGGAATTTATGTTTAACTGACTTTAATTTATTTTTGTTTAACTGACTTTTAATTAATTATGTTAATTCCCCAAACTTCCTTTCTTCACAATGTTGGAGAGAGATGAATTCAAACAGTTCCCTCCTGGCTCTCAGTGTGTCCCCTGCTTTCTGCATCTTCCAGGGCAGCTTCTGCCTTTCCCGAGGTTGCTTCAGATACTTCTGGATGAAGTCACCTTTGCTAGAGAACAGGCGATTTGGAAATACCCTTTAAGAGCTCTGTCATAATTTGGGGTGGTGGGAGGTATGGACTAAAATTTTTATAAATTATTCAGAAATAGTAGGAAAATAAAGAACGTGATCTTAGGTATGATGAAACATCAACACCAGTGTCAAGTTACCAGTGTCACTTTACTGTCTTTGGGTACCTTGACATAAGTAAAACTTTGCTTGTCCTGTGAAATGGGCAGTATTTTCCTCAAAGACCTGAGTATCTGAAGGGCTCATTCATACTTAATTTTTGAGAGAAAAATACACAGCATCTTGTTCTCAGGATGTCCCACTGGAATTGTCAGGTTGCATCTAGCAAAAGGGCTTCTAGTTCTCGTCCTGAATAAATCCCTTAGGCCATAGTGCCCGTCAGCAACAAACCCAGAAATGAAAACCTGACCTAGCATCCAGCTCCCAAACCAGCCCACAGAGCAAAAACTCACCCTCTTTACATGAGGAAAAAAAAAAATTTATGGGCCTTTGCATAGAGGAAGACTTCCTAAAGCCCTTTTATCTACTATAAGGAAAAAGCAGAACAATATAACAGATGCAAAGCGTGCAAGCGGCCCAGAGGAGGGGCCTGAGGTGATTTAAAATCTTGCAAAAAGGGGGAATTTTTCCAGCCTGGGGACACAGGAAACACTGATGGAAAAAAAGAGACTGTCAGATATTGGGAAAATTCTTCTAGTGACAGGACCAAAGAAAGACCATGTATCTGTTTAAGAGGAGGTTGTAGATGGTCAGGAATTGCATAGGTATACTATATCTGATCTTGTGACCAGGAGGATTATTCCTTTTCCTTAATTCTAAAAGACTGCAGTATTACATCTCTTTTTGAGGTGGGAACACTTTTTGGATGCTTTGTTTTTATACAGAGTCCATTATGAAAAGACTTTTTCTGAGTGAAGCAGCCAAAATTTTCAAGAAAATGCAGCAAAAATGATGTGACTTTTTCTATAGTTACTGAGGCTGATTAAAACTTCTGTCTAAACACTTTCTAACACAATTAAGTTTGCCTTTAAAAAGTCATCTTCTTTTTTTTAGACAAGTAACAGTCTGAAACCAGAAATGCTCCTCCAGCCCTATTCCATACCAACAAATAGGTGCCTACCCAAAACACATTTCACAGCATATGCTAAGGGCCAGGGTTTCCCTTGAAGCATCCAGCCACTTTCCCAGCATGACCAGAATATACTGGGGGAGAGGGTGCCTACCCAGGGAGCGCTGCTAGCAAGAGGAACAGAAGAAGGAAGCAACCAGGTCGTATCGTATTCAACAGAGGTACCAGAGCTGCATTTCGCTCTCCTGTCTTATCACTTTATACATATTCCTTCAAGAAGCATAATACCTTCAGTGGAAAAGCTTAATGGAAAATATTTTCTTGGGTCTGTTACTGAAAGAGCATCCATTTTCTGACTGGCGTTGGCTCTAACTTAAGCAATCTCCATCACGCAGGTGGTACATGCACGGGAGTGAACAGAAATGACCATTTAATGTGCAGCCACCTCATTTCCCTCAGAAAAGAGAGGCGAATAACTTTGGAAGATTAGACAGCTGACCACACATTTATCTCACATGAAAAAGCCCATTTTTTTCACACAAATCTCCTATACATTTGGCAGTGGGCCTTTCTCTTGTTAAAAATGCTGCCTCGATCTATAAGGCCAAGAAAACACAAAGGAAGTTCCCATGGCTCTCTCCCACACGGCAAACTGAGCTAGTGGGGTCTGGGGTTGAGCTATTGAAAGGAAATCACACTCTTCCTCCTACGGATGAAGCTGATCTTGGCTTAATTTCTGCTCCTAAGAGGGCTGGTCACCAAATCAGT
The DNA here is from genome assembly GCA_013400135.1 of Rhinoptilus africanus. Taxonomy (NCBI): domain Eukaryota; kingdom Metazoa; phylum Chordata; class Aves; order Charadriiformes; family Glareolidae; genus Rhinoptilus; species Rhinoptilus africanus. The sequence goes on from VXBO01014100.1 coordinate 77,643, forward strand.
TGCAAGAACCGACACTCCACGCCACAGCAAGTGGAACCACCAGCTCCTCCGTGCTTTCCCTTTCACGCTGAGGAAAAGGAAGGGACACCGATGGCTTGTCAGCATTTTCAAGAGTTAGTCATGAGAGCGCCTAATCAGTGAAACCCCAGAGGTGGCCACCTGGGCTAGCAGGGAGCAGCCCGCCTGCCTGCCGCCACCAGCCCTCCCCGTGCAGTTGTAGTGCTCTGCGCCCTTCCTTTTTTATCTTGCTCCTTTTTAGAGGTGTGTGGACTTTCTGTTTTGGTCGTGAGTCGAGATGACGTGGATGCTTGGAGCTGAAGCTCAGAGGGAGCAACTAGCGTGGGAGGCAGGTTTTGTGGTGTCCTCCCACCCACCAAACACACCGGGGAGATGCTGAGTGGTCCCAGCAAGGGGGCTGGTGCAGCTTTCCTCCCTTTGGGAGGGGAAAAAAAGCACAGTTTAGCTTGTGCAAGGCAACTTCAACACAATGTGCGGTCACCATAGGAATTTAGAACCTTGCTGGGCCAATAAGGACGAAAAGGGCAGACAAAGCTCACACCTTTTTACCAGCACAAAAATCTTACAGGCGAGCACGCTCACCGCCCTTTCCTGTGCCACCAAAACCATAGCTGCCTAAAGATCTCGCCATTAAGAAACCGCCACCACTTCCCTCTCGTTCCAGCAGCTGCTCGGTCACTGCCTGTACAGCTGCCGGCCCAAACGAGGGCTGTCCCTGACAGACATTTCTGCTTTTCACCACTTTTCACCATTTCTGCTTTCCGGCCGGCAGCTGAGCCCTGGCAAGGGCTGCACAAGCACAAGGGGCTGCCCCCGCTTCGCTCCTCTTTCGGTTCACCCTGCCTCCCCAGTGCCGAAATCTGCAGGGATGGCTCAGAAATGAGGCAAAAAAAACCCCCTGCTTTTATCAAGTTTAGGATTATTATTTCTGACCATGTTCCTTGAGCCACAATGAAAATCATTTGGGGCTGAAAGGAAATATTTCCTTCTGAGGGATGGAGAACCGTGATGGAGTTTATGTTTACGGCACAAAAGTGCCCTGAAAAGATAAACAAAGACAAAACAAAACCTTTCGTCATAACACATGAGATATCCACCATTTAACACTTACTCACACAAAAAATACAAGCTACTGACTCTCTCTAGGTATAGAGAGTCTCACGCCAAGGGCATTTCTGGTGCTGAGATACTCGTGTTGACTTTGGTGTTACTGGTCTTGCTTTGGGAACCCCTTGGTCAGCCAAAGCTATCGGATACCCCCAGCTACAGGTGCTGCAGAGATCACCGCGGTCGCCAGTGTCACAGGAGAGGGGTTGGCCAAAACACACGCTCGTCCCACTTCAGTACGGGATGTGCAGATGCATGTGCTCACAGAAAGGGAAGGAAGTGTGACGAAACAGCCCTCGCAACCTGGCTATCCAGAGATGACCATCCAGACCGCAGAGCTCTCTGGCCCAGGTTCTAAGGAATATTTTGCCAGGCAATGAAGTCAATGAGGAGACCCTGAGGGGAGCCTGAAGGAAACTGTGGTTTTCCTGCAGTTAAGCAAACCCTAACAAATACTAGGAGCCCATAACACCTTGTTTCCAGGTCCCAGACCTATGGATCCAGGTCCCAGACCTACGGATCCAGGTCCCAGACCTACGGACATTAAAGCCAGCTTTCTAGATGCCATTCCCCGCAGAGCAATAACATGAACTTTGGGAAGCAGCCTCTCAAAAACAAAATCATAAAATAACTCCAGACCCTGTTGCTGACCTTGCAAAATCTCTGGTGATTATTTCGCCAAAGACTACGAGTGTTTGGCAGTACAGCTGTTGAAATAGATAAAGGAGTGATTTATGATGTGCATAGCAATTCTCATCTCGCCGGTGGAGTAGCAAACGAACTACTAGTCCAGCAGGCAAACAAAACCTGAATACATACCGACGCAGGTGTGTCCTTTGTACAGCCCGGAGTGGAGCGCAGGGGACGGTGGGTCGCTTCCATGGGGGAGAGGGGAGGAAGAGGCAGCCTTCAGCAGAAGCAGTAGCCAGAGAATGCAGAATAAATTAAGGAACATTTGCCTAGACCCCCTCATCCTAAGGAAGGAAAGAAAGGCAAAAAATCAGATGGGAAGGGAGCACGGGGACCTGTATTCCCTTTAATGCCCAGGGAGCATCTTGCACCCTTGTCGCAGCTTGAGGAAGGGGGAGGCTGGTGTGCCTATATATGTAGCTAGACGTGATGGAGGGGCTGCTCCCCTGGTGGGGACAAGCATCTGTCATCTCCCGGGGTTCACGGAAGACCCCTCACTCATGCACCGCAGGCACTCTCCCATCCCCTGCCCCTTGCACACCCCGCAGCCCATCTCAGGCCGTTCGGGGCGTCTCTGCAGCCACCCACCGCAACCCAGCGAGTCCCATACACATGGGCACCCCGTGACCGGATTGGGAGGATGTCCCCACAGCCCCGGGGCTCTCTCCACACCCCCCCGCGCCCCCACTGCCCCATTTGCGGATCTTCCCAACCTGCTGGCCTGGGAGGACCAGGAGGGTTGCATGACCAGCTCTGGCTCAGCGATCCCCTGTCTCCTGCGGCAGCAGCGGATGACTAACGACCTTAAACCACAGTAGTTGCCGGAGCCACTCAGCATTAATAACGCAAGACACTCCCCTGAGCAACTAGTGTTGCAAAATAAAAAAAAAAAAAACCAACCCAAACAAAAAAACCCTACCCTACAACCCCCCCCCCCCTCCCCCCCCCGTCGCTCCTCTGCAGACAAGAAAAAAAAAAAAATCTATCTTGGGCTGCTTCTGCAAGATTTTCAACCAGGGTTTCCGTTTGGGAGAACCGAGTGTGAAACATAAAAGAGGCTGCTCTGGCTGGAGGGGGGTGGAAGGGAGGGGGCTCCCACGCCGGGGTTTTGCCAGGGTTGAGCCCGGGGGGACGGGAGGCAGCTGCCGGCGTAAGGGCAGCAGTGGGAGCCAAAGCCCTGTTCTCATCAGCTCTGAGCGCATTCGTTTGCAGCCTCCAGCCGCCTGCGAGGCTTGGAAAATCCTGAGCTTTTCCTGCTTTGGCAGCCAGGATGACTAAAGGTTTCCCTGTCTCTTTTTTGTTTAATTCCCCCAGATCAGGCAGAAACCCGTAATTCTCCCGCCTGAAGCAAAAGCAGAGAATGAAACCTGTTTAAATGAGTTGCTTCAGAGGTGGAACAAGCCCAAACAGCTAAATCCCAGACACCGCTGATGCAAGGATGGTTACAAGGATACGATGTAGGGCTGAGGCACTAGAGGGCCAAGACTACCTCCCACCCCTGCTTCTGACTTTTTGTATAACCCTCTTACCCCTCCAGCGGGCCACGGGTACTCGTCTTGCCTTTCCACTCCTTGCCTGGCTCTTTAGGAAGTGGGCAGGCTGTCGACACGGGTTGCTAAAGGGTAATGAGGAGCCTGTCTCATTTGGCATCCCTACATGCTTCCCGGGCGTAATTAAAGGAGACTCGTAAATGGTGTTGTAAAAGGGAAAATAGGGAATATAGTAAAATCAGTGATTCCCTGCCAAATCTTCAGATGTTCCTGCAGATCAAGATGAGCGCACAGAGATCAGGTCAGCTTTAGTATTTAACGTGGAGTTTTTTGCAAACCACTTCTTTTCTGTGAGAACCTGACCTATGACATTTTTAAAGTCAGGCCCAGAAAGTTTGCCTCAACTTTGATAAGCAGGATTTGCCTTGTGATAATGACAATATAAATCCAGTGGCTTTGGGGGAAAAAAAAAACCCCAAAACACGAAGAATTAAAAAATAGACTGTTAAAAGCTTCAATGTGAATACAAATCACTGCATATCTCCATTCTCTAAACCAAGCCATTGGCTTCTGAATGTACGCTTTTTTTCCTAAAAAAGAAAAAAAAATTGACCACAAAATAGAGGTAATAGCTGTTTGCCTGAGTTTTGCAGACCCGCTCCTGCTTATCATTCTCCCTATAGCTAGCAAGGCTGGTTTTCTTTCTTTCTTTTTTTTTTTTTTTTTTTTTTTTATACCAATTAAAAAAAAAAAAACTGGAAANTTTTTTAATAGCAGATAAACAAAAATCATAGTGCAAAGTACCTTATCCATATGCCAATCCTACTGAAATCTGCAGGATGTTTTTCTTAACGCTGTAAAAACTTGCTATAAAAAGACACTGTGCTACAGTGACTGCAGCTCCATTAAACCCTTTTTAACACACATATCACTTGCTTCCCAATGACACTTTGAAGTCCTCTAAAAACTCTGCATATTGGCTCATGAGCGCTTGCTGCAAAAAGCAGAGTGCTAATAATAGGCAAGAAAAATCTTCCTAGCAGAGAGGTCTTTGGAATGGTTTCCGCTTTATATCTATAGCAAAATACAAATCTAAACAGCACTTATAAAGTATATAGATAGATCCCAAGCTGCTCCAAGGCAAGTAAACCTGCAAAGCCTACAGCTCCAGCCCCATAATCGGCTGTGTTATTTTTCTTTCATTTCAGGCTGTGGAAAGAATGGTGAGATAACCCAGAATCATGTGTTAACACAGAGCTGGGTTTTGCTATACCTTATGCATTTGCCAAGCTCTTAAACCAATTAAAGAAAACCCCAAGGCTTTTTAAAATATGCAGTCTGGTCAGACAAATGAGGGATTTGCATGTGTAGATTTAGAGGACAGCTGGGAAGGTGACACACACCCCACCATCCCCCTTGGTGTTAAATCTTTCTCCTTCCCACTCAAATCAGATAGGAAGCCCTGCCTTTTGCCAAGTAGATTTTTATATTGTTTCCAAGTCCCTAAGACAGTAAGACCTAAAGCCGTCTTGGTACAGCAGCGAAGGAGCGCAATGAGAGGTAAAAACCACATTAGATCTGTCCCAAAGGAAGGGATTTGATCATAGATGCTTCCATTAGGCTTGTGTACAACATCTAAGCTGGGGAAGGGGACCTGGGACACGGGTGACTCGGGAGATGTTGCCTACCTAGAAATACAGAGTGAGGCAGCAGGAGCAACAGGAGACCAGAGCTCTGCCCTCTGCAAAGCACCAGGACACAGGGATGATGCCTGGGATGTCCCCTGCCCAAAAAAGGTCTGGCAGGGTCATCCTACAAGCATCTTTGTCTCCTCAGCTCCCTTGTTTTTTCTATTTTACACACCTGAGTAGAGTTGAGAATGCCACCAAGATCTTTTCTCCCCCCAGGTGTCCATATGTGACTTCACGAGGACTGTGCAGAGCCAGAGGTGTGGGGGGGACACCACCTCTTGCAGATGGGAAACCCTCAGTGTTCTGGCAAAGACCCAGGTCCACAGTCACACAGGTTGGAGTGTGAGACAGAAGACGTAGGCTCAACTGAATTTTTCAAGGCTAAATTTGGACCAGTCATAATAAATATATAAATAAAATTCCCCCGTGCAAATACACATCATATACACCTTCCCCACAGACACTGCTGCTTCCTGCCCAGGAAATGGGGGGACCTGCAGCTCACCGCATTCCGCACACAGATGAGGAGGGACGTACCTTGCATTCTCTGTAGGGTTTCAGTAAAACACTGCCCTGAAGGAAAGTCCTGCAGCTCTCTGCAATTTGCCCTCAGGATGCCGGAACACACTGAGGAGCTTGCTTGTCTCAACCTGCTTGATGCTCAAGACGATTGTGTAACAGAACCATGGAACCATAGAATGGTTTCTGGGGGAGTTTTACCCCACACGAGGGTCTGCAGGGCTAAATGCCAGTTACCTTATTCCCACATGCAGGCTGGTAGTAAGTGTGACGCGCGGGGACACACCATGTAAGAGAAGGCTTTGGTTGGGGGTCACCAGAAAGGGCTGCAGGGACTAATGGACCGTGACATGCCCCACTTGATAACTCCCAGCTCAGGCTCTCCAGTCGCACCCTCCAGCCTCTCTCGATTTAGGTAGAGAGGAGAGAAACTTGCACACATGCTGCCAAAAATCTGGGGCAAAGCAGACGAAGCCGAGTGGAAAGTACCCTGAATTTCCATGAAGGCAGAGCAGATGGTGGCAGGGCACGTGCATAGCTAGAGAAGAAATACAGTCACGGAGGCTGATCCCAAGAGGAGTGCAGTTGCTGGGGTTTGAAGGACCCACAACACTCCTTCGTTTCTTATCATAGAATCATAGAATCGGTGAGGTTGGAATGGACCTTTAAGATCATCAAGTCTTTCATGTTACTTCCTGACACCTCACGTACACTGGCTTGGGTAGTGGTGACAAATAAGCTGGGGGACAGGTAAGGTTTCAGCCTCCACTGTTGCTGCCCCTGTTAAAAATGCAATGGAACCGAGTTAGGGTTTCTCATTTTCTGAATAAGGGGTTAAACACAATTTGAGAGTCGCCCGTTCCCTAAAAGGGACACTTTCATGTGATTGCCACTAGAAATGTGAAAACAGATGCGAGGATGGAGTTATTTACAACACTGCTTTCTATAATGGGTCCCTAAAGACTTGTTTATGTATATAGCAAATATATTGAAAGAGGCCTTTGAAAAGAAAAAAGAATGGAAAATATTTGCATGAACCCCAAAAACAGGACATGTAAGCATCGGTATGTCATCTGTCAGAATTAGGGGCCACTTGGATGATAGAGGGAGACACTCTCTTGAAATATGGAATAGTCATCTTATGAAAAGAGATCAGCTGGCAGTGTATATTTACCTATCTGATTCTGTCCGAGTCACGGCACGCATTACTGCACTACTTTTTTTTTTACTATTTGGTTAGATTTCTGTTACATATTTATTTTTAAGATGTATGCCTTTTCCCCCTTCTTTGTCACATTCACGCACGCATTTTTATGATGATTAAATGTTATCTTGGAAGGCCTTCTCTCCCCCTCTCTCCTCTTTGACATGTTGTTCAGTTCTTAAGGGAATAGACATAAGCCTTGTATTTTTGTGTCTGGAGAGATAAAACCTGCAGGAAGAAGCCTTTACATCAAAGATGCTCTCAGTCCCTTTTCTTCCTTTTATTTTCAAAACGTCGTCCTCTGTGCCCTTTGACTCTGAAGTTCCCAGTGGTTTGTAGCATTGGTTATTTTTCATTACTGCTCTCTGAATTTCTCTGACTGTCATAATCATCTCTGCGGTTGGTGCATTATCACTGGCATGGATGAACATTTCCAAAGCCCCATGTGGATTTGCTACTGCACCAGAGCCAACTGAGTCATTCCCTCTGCCCCAGTTTCCTTATCAGTTACTGCTTTCGGTTCAAGTTATGCATCTATTTCAGACTCTCTCTCCATCTCATTGTCATTCAAAGCTGTGGGGAAAGTATTTAAGCCAATATTTTCCTACAGTCATATCTGAAAATTCGTTCCAAGCTATTGCCAAGCTGTAGCTGAGATGATTATCCTTTATTCTGCAACCTTTAATAAAATTAAATGTCCCAGCTTGCAAGAGCTGTTGATATCTGCGCTCTTGGAAATGTAAATCACTGACATGACTTACTTTAGTTTTGGGTATAACGAAATGTGGGAACAAGACTCTCAGGGCTTTCAAACAGGGAACCTGGGGCAAATACAGCTGCATTATTGGCGATGCTGTACATTTCCTTAGTTGATCACTTTTAGTGGAGTAAAACAAACCTGCCTGTTGTGTCCTTACTATGTGCAGATGACACTATAAATTCAGAAGTAACCTTACCGACATAGATCTTGCAGTCTGAGTTGTGTGGGCACAACTGTGGACCTTTTCCGATCTAAAGAAGAACTAATTCTTGCTATTATCTAGACAAAAGAAACAACTCTGGCAATTATGGGGCAAGAGGGTGTGGCAATATTACTGAGAAAGGACTAATTAGAAGGGCTTAGTTAGAGCACTTAGAGAACAGAGTCACTCCGAGCCAGCTGTAAGTACAAGTCAGGAAGCCCGAGACGGACTCCGCACTGCCCTGCAGTTTGGGTACTCATCTAAATCCTGAAGAAGCAAGAGCCAAGCATTACCAAGCCAGTGTGATGGTGTTTTTCTCACATTATTGCCTTGCCATAAATAGCTAGTAGCCTGCTAGGCAAGCCAAAATCCGCTCTACTGCATCGATCCCCGCAGAGTTATCGCTATTTGCCTCAGGTTTTTGTCAGAAATGTACCCCCTTGTCAGGCTCCCGGTTTAGCGCTGACTGAAGCTGTGGCGGAGGGGTAAAAGTTTGCCCCAGACGCTGCCAGGTTGCAAGCGTTTACGAGGGGAGCAACACGACATCAAAGGAGTAGAAAAAGAAATGTTTGATTACCTTTGTTCTATTTGATCTTTCCTCCAGTAACGCAAATAAAAGAAATGCAGCTCGATCTCAAGGCTCTTGATCTTAACATGGAACATGTGCCAATAAAAGATAATTATTCCCAGTGTTTGGGTTAGGGAACAGTGGTAAATGTCATCACAGGCATTTTTAGCACATACCAAAGTTCACAAGATTATTTAAACATATCATTTGAGGCTTGTACTGAAACTCCTGTGCTCAGAAATGGGACCTTTACAAAATACATACTGTTGATGGCACTTCACAGTTCAATAATAAGGTGGGGGATTTTTTTTCCCCCGTCTTTTCAAAGAGATGTTTTACTGATTTGCTTCGACAATAAAAGACCTGCAGGTGAGCTGGACAGTTTCCATTAGCAAAATGGCCCTGCAGGGATAGCATCCATCATCCGTAGATGAATATGCAAAGGCAGTGCAAGCTGATTTTTCAAATATTAATTAAGCAAGCCACTGGTCAGCCAGGCATGTACGGAGTTTTCTTGTCCTGTGGGGAAGGCAAGCTGTATGAATGTACTCAAAGTGTTTGGAGGACTGTATATCCCCTAACTCAAACACGCTGAGTTTGAGGTAACAGTCAGTAAAGTTTGCACAGACCTCACTGATAATCTGGTTTTGTACAGACAAGCCTAACTCAGGCACAAGGTCAGCCCTGAACATTTCATCTTTCACATCTGCCACCAAAAATTCATGGGGGGCTTATTTGCACTTGCCTGTCTTTCCACTTGCAGCAGATTTTATGCTGGCGTCTGACATAGGTGGTTTAGTCTTGCATATATATGAGAAGATGACACGGGCAACTGGTTTTAATTACCACCGTTCGTAGCTATCTCACCATAAAGCAGAAATGTGGCTCTCCAAAACAGCTCTGCATTCAGAAAACCTTTCTTCCTTTCTGCTTCCTTACCTTGGCTGGGCATCCCACAGTTTTACCTCTTCCCAGCTTCAGATTCAACGCCGTATTTTCTTTTTTTCTAGCCCATTCCAGAAATTAGGGTATTGGGGAAAATACTCGGTTAAACACAACAGCACTCGTTCAGGCTCCTTCTGAGGGATGCAGTAAGGTGAGCGGCTGGGGCTCGGTGCAAATCTGACGGGTTAATTCATCCCAGAAGAGACTTGAACCTGGAGAAGGCAGGCGTGATGCCTGCCTTCACAAGGAGGAATGGCCCCACAAGAATCAAAACCAGCAGCACAAGGACCATCAAACTGTGAGCGAGGGAGAAAGCAGGTGCCGTATTACGTTTTTTCCCCATTCACGCTGTGCCCCGAATGCAGAATATTTCCACCTGGTCTCCAGCCCCTCCGCACATGTTGGAGTCATTAAATCATCCATCATGACACCGTCCTTTGTGCGCAGTGGGATGGCTGCCTGCCTGCCTCCCTTGCTCGTTATTGGCCTTTCGCGGTCCTTTTCAGGCAATTCAATGAAATATAAATAGCATTTCAGATAAATGTTCACTCTCTTATAATACCTTTACAATCTCTTTCTGCGCTCGCTCTGGTTGCGTAAAAAAGAGATGTAATATCTTTCAGTGAGTTACTGATTCCTTTTTGAACCCTGATATATGTTCTTAGAGGGATTATTAAATATGAGGGGTATAGGCATCTGCATTAGCAAAGTCTAGACAACTAAATTGTTCAGAGAAAATGAGCAAGCAATATTCTGCCTTGCAAATCAATCCGTCTGCCATGATAAAGTGCTCCAAGCCTGCTGATGCTGGACCCACCTCCTTTGTCTGCAAAGATATATCCAGAGACACCAAAACGTATAGTTCAGGCTTTCCTGATGGCTTTTTTTCTTTTCCTTCCCTTCCTTTCTTTCTTCC
>VXBO01014100.1:87915-186049 GCA_013400135.1 Rhinoptilus africanus
TTCTTTCTTTCTTTCTTTCTTTCTTTCTTTCTTTCTTTCTTTCTTTCTTTCTTTCTTTCTTTCTTTCTTTCTTTCTATAAAGATGGTGGACACCACATCAGGGATTGTCTCTTTTTTTGCCTAAATAACATAGGGTGAATGCTGTACATCTGGATGATAAGTAGAGAGAAGAGGACTCAGGAGTGTTACCTGGGGTTTTACTGAAGTATTACACAGAAGTAGTATCTCCCCGGTCTTCCTGGCTTAGAAAACTAACAAATTAGAAAACTAAAAAAATAAACACTGGAGTATTTATGGATTTTGTCTCCTGGTTACTTGTTCACCACCATTCAGCATTTAGACTCAGCTTTTATGTATATTTAAAGCAACCAGCATAAATTAACAACAAAGCTTAAGGGTTTTAACTAACGTATAAGAAAATTCCTCCCCTTCATTGGAATAATTTCTCAAAATGAAAATACATGAGTAAACATCTTGGTCTAATACTATGCCCAGAGGATCAACAAAGTGGAGACTGAGCAACTTTTACCCTCCAAAATTCACCAACAAAGGAAAGGGAGCCTCTCCATCGCTTCTGGAAGGATGAGTAAGTGGAAATGCATTTTGGGGACCCAACAAAGCACCTCTCTCAGTCTCACAGAAAGGTGGCAGACAGACAGCCCAGCAGCCAGTCTGTCACTCTTCACTAAATTCCCATCACATGAAGCCAAAGAAGAAAACAGGTATGTTCTGGACATCTCTGGTCCCTGAATTGAACACAAACCATCAGGTGTTTCTAGCAGCGATCAGACCCCAAGAAATGTTTTCCAGGAAGCAGAAATTGTAATTATACAGCTGGGTAAACCCAATTCTATGCCATCCATATCACAAACATCTCTATTTGCAGTCTATGGGTGCGCTTCTTTCTGTGCGGAATGTGATGCTGCAGATTCCCAGCAGGAAGTCTGAATAATCTTGCCTCCAAGTGATACAGCGATGTTGGTGTTGGTAAAAGTCCAGATAAAAGATAACGGGCAAGATAGGGAATTTCATTTTGTATTAGGAGCTGTGCAGGCAGTAGACCAAAGGTTTTTTTTGGGCTGGGGCAGAAGTGGAGGACAGTGTAGAGGCAGGTGTCCCATCAGCATGGCTGGGGTTAACACCAAGATGGATAAGCCTGGGAGCCCTAGCCATGATAAACAAAGTTAGTTATGCAGCTATCCAGTGACCTGAGAATCTAGGTCACATCAGTGTTTTTCTTCTACCCAAGCTCTTCTCCTTTTCACTCTCTGAAGTCCTCTGTAGTCGAATTCCTGCCTTGAGAGTCCTCCAGAAAGGAAGTCTCCTGCCCCAAAGCTCTGATATGGAAACCATGAGAAGCTGAAAACTTTCCATTTCTTTCTTTACTGACTGTAACCTCAACCTCAGCTTGTTTGGAAACCACTGAAACTTAGTTTTAATTTTAATGATCCCATGTTGTAAGTTCCTGGGCATTTAGTGACGAGAAAGTGAGAAGAGGTAGGAAAGAGCTAGGAAAGTCATGTTTCTGCCCCAAAGTGACCATCTGGGCTTGGGTATCTCAGTGTTTGGTTGTCTGATCCCCTCCTGACAGCTGGGTTTTGGCAAATACTTAGCACTGGCCTTTTGAAAATCAAATCCCAGTTAAGCCTTTCAAGATGAGCAGCCAAAACCCAGAAGCATCACTGTGGCAAAAGTTGTGTACAGAGATTAGGAACTATTGGATGCCAAATAGGCAAAGGAAAGTTGCCCAATTTTTTTTTAGGGTATACAAAGAAACTATTTCTTTCCTCTAAAGCTGGTGTTCAAAACTAGAGAACGCTTGCCCTAGATGTATTTGGTGCATCATGCTATTTTAGGCAATAATTCGTGATGCAAAATTCATAATTCAGGTGTCTACATCATTCCTTTGCTTTAATCCTACATCCAGCAGTTTCTTTTGATGACTAGTAAAAATAACTACAGTCACCGCAGATGAAGGTAAGTAACTTTTACCTAAAACTCTCTGGCTATATTTATCAGGCGACTGTTTTTGTTTGCAGAGACCCAATTCTGTTCCTGCCAAGCATGTCAGCTGCTCCATGGGCACCCAAACCCCTACTTTGCCCACGCACCGCGCCCATGACAGCATCCTTGGTACTCCCCTGCATCCCCAAGGAGGATCCACCTCACTAAAGGGCTCCTCTAGCACAGTGGGTTTGTTTTCCACAGAGAATACTAAACATTTCTACCCAGGATGCAGGAAGGAGGATGCTCTGGACCAAAACTCCTCCTGCACGTTTAGCTGTAGCTCTCCGTAGAGCATCAGGAGACAAATTCAGAGGTGTATTTCCTAGCCCTAGAGGTGTGGGCTGTTTGGCCTGTCTCCTACATGCTGCTGTTGGGTCACCGTTCAGGCTCTCTGAACGGGTTTTTCACTCCCCCCAGTGCAGCTGGTGAGCAAGCAGGCCATAGGAAAGCATGCTGATACACCAGGAGAGCTTACCTGACAGTGGGAGATCATGGTACCCAGGTGAAAATGGATCATTCCCTTCCTCTCAGCCAGGTGAAGCAAAACAAACACACTGTGAATACGGGATGTCTGAAGTGCTGTTTTGGATTTGCCATAGGAATGATAGCCAGGAAGATTTCCAGCTGTATTCCACCACCACCCTCAAAAAAAAAAAATAATTAAAAATACTGAATACCCTGACCCAAGACCTCAGTCACTAAAATTTGACCTGCTAATTGCCACTGCTTCTAAAGTAAATATATTAGGGATTCTTTCCCTCCTTGCTTTTACTTTGGACTTTACTACCCTTGGCATAGTGCGGTCACTCAGACAGTAACACTTGGCCTTCAGGGCACGACTGGTGGGTCTTCAGCCTTTTTGGCGGTGCTGTCTGCCTCTCCGTGCCAACTCTCTGGGGGCACCCATGTTCAGAGCCTCCCCTCACGTCGTAGCTCTCTCCTAAGGTATTTCTGAGAGAGAAGATAACCCTTCCGACAGAAGACATATATTTTGTCCTAATGGTTCAGTTTCCCGATACATTGTTATCTACGGCTTTCATCATTTCTTAAAGCTGCTCGCTTCTGTGTGGGGCACCGGGGACATCCCACAGGGCAATACTGCTGCAACAGAAATATGTGCTTTCAGCATTTTTAGAGACGGGCAGTGTGACAGGCAGAATTACTGTCTGGTTTTGCCAAAGAAAGACTCTACACGTAGGCATGCGTGCACACACGCTGGATACATCCTGGGAGAAAAGACTCATATCTCGAAAGATATTTCTTCTGTCACATTTATAGGAAAAGCAAAAAACAGCAGCAAATCCTTTTTCCTCTTGACTAAAGAAAAAAGATGTTATCTGTTAGTTTATCTGTCTACAATAGTTAATTCAAGGGCTTTCATGGCTTTCTTTTTTTCTGGCATCTCTGCAATACAAGGGGAAGGAAAGATTCAATATGCATTCAAAAGGACAATTAATCTACAAACGCCTTATTGTGCATTTCAAGAAGCAAGCCTTCAATTTGAGAGGCTTGACGGGATTGGTCTTGCTCAATTTTAAAAGTTAATTTTGGTGCTAATAAGCAAGTGTCATTTTTATGGCTGTGAATACTTCTATCTCACGCACTAGATGATAGACAAATATAAATAAATGTGTATATTTATTCAGGCACTGCCCTGAGAGATGCCAGGAGCACTTCGCTACCCATCCCAGGGCACAGCAGTCATGGCAGAGGTGTGTGGCTCTGGGTCAGGACACTGGGCAGCGTGGGACCAGCTCCTCCAGCAAATGTCTTTGCCAAGGTTTGCTGGGCTTGCTCCTGAGCTGCCTGGGCAGGATCGTGCCCCAGGGAGGAAAAAGTAGGATGCAGCCATCCCTGCAGGGAAGCTGTGTGTGCCCTGCCTGGACATGAGCTCATCCCTGCTGGCAGCAGAGAGGTTAAGCAGCAGAACAAACCTGGGAGCTGCAACCTCAGCAGGACAAGGGCCTATTGTCACCATTCATTCTAAAATATTGCCTGATTGTTTGGGTACTGTATTTCTTTGGTGATTCAGACATGAGTGGGAAAGGTGCCGTGACCCACTGAATGGTCTATCCGTCACACCTACTGATCTCACCATCCAGGGAGGGCAGGGACCGCTGAACCTCAGCTGCTGGCCCCACTTGTGTTTCCACTGCTCGGTCCCTTCAGCTTCTCAGGTGTGACCCAGCACCGTGGCACTGCCTGAAAGAGAGGAATGAGACCACAATGTTGGCTGCTATCCATGTAGTGGGCACGGGACCCAGGATGAGTTGTTTCCTGCGTTAGAAGCAGGCTGGTCACTGCAGTGGGTCTCGGGACAGGCCACCCTGAGCTCAAAGAGCAGTTGGCGAGGACCAGCTCAAGCCCTTGCAGAAAGGCCACGTCTCTGCCTCCTCTGGCAAGAAGGACAATTCATCCTTTGCATCCTTGAGCACTAAAATCCCTTGCTCCTCCCGACGCCATTTTCTTCCTTCTTCTTCCAGACTGTGCTGTTGCCCGTGGATGAAACCAAGCATGCAGCCAGCCCTAGAAAGTGAATTTTGGCTGAAGTGAATCTGCAGCACCGGTGAGCAACAAATGCCATGCATTAACTGCACCAGGGGAAAACCCAGAGGTTTCCCAAATCCCCTTGCTGCTTATGTTGCAGCATAAGATCCAGTAATTCCCCTCTGCTGGGGATTTGGAAAGCTGTGCGCCTTGCCAAAGCCTGCTCACACCCTGCAGGATCAGGCCCTCGGCTGCATATAAATCAGTTACAGGTGCCTGAATTAAGAGAATTAATTAATAAGACCTTCCCATCCCCTGGAGGTTCAGACCACAATGAGGCAGGTAAGGTACGGGCCAACATGACACACTATTAATCCTGTGTGTGTCCCGAGTGTGACGGGCTGCTGGGAGCTATTCTTCGTGCTCATACCAGGGGGAATCGCCAGGACAGAACAGACCTTGTTCTGTTTGTAGGGAACGGCTCATGCAAGACATTAAATTTCCTGATGCCATCACTAAATCCCAGGATCCTCCTCATGAGTTATTCAGTACCTGTCACTCCGGTCTTGCACACCTGTTTTATCATCCTCACATCCACCTCTGTCTTTCAGAGATGAATATTTATTATCTTCATTGCAACAAGAATCAAATCCTCTGTTACTTTCCTAATGCAGTTCCTTTCTTGAAGATAGGCATATCCGTCTCCCCAAAAGATTAACTTCTGTTTTTCATTCCAGGATGTTTCAGGAGTAAATTACAGCCTGGCTCAAATCCTCACCACAGCAGTAAGGGGAACAACATTTAATGTCTTCAGCTGAGGTGCAGGGATCTGGATAAATCCTAAACCAAACAATACCTCGTGTTAGACAATGCTGCCATAGGGTTATGGGTTCCCTTTGCATTTACCATTCAGGGCGCGCTGGAAGAAGACATGGTGCATGACAGAACCGGGTGGGAGACACGGACGGTTGCCCACAGGAGCCTGTGTCAGCGGGCTTCAGAAGATTGAAACTATAAAGACGGCTGATGGAAATGGGCCTTCACTGACACTTTCAAGAGCCCAGAAAATGCCTTTTTAATGTGCTAATGTGTCAGCAAGAGAATTACGAGTCCATTAGCAAATGGGGAGCACCCACGAGTTCTCATCTCCCAATACCGTAATTTTTTTCTTTTCCAATACATGGTATAAAATAGTGTTTCTACAGCATCTTGGATGCCCTGATATGCCATTAGAAAGACAAGATGGTCTCAGCAGCACTAAAGTACTAATTTCCATCAGGAACTTGGCCAACCAGGCAGTTATAGGCACGCATTCCCTCTCTTACAGCATGTGAAGCGCAGCTTCAGTTCTATCCAGCAAACTCGGGGCCTGAAGGAGCCACCTTTGGGCTCCTGGATCTGCCATGGGGCACACATGGCTCACACACCTCAGGGACGCTGACAGCAGCAGGAACCGCTTGCTCTCCCAGGATGACTTTCCTAGAGAGCCGCTCCACTCAGCAGCACAAGTGGGGAGCCATCGGGTGCCTGGGGATGGCTCCCATGAGGCAAACTCACTTTTTTCAGCCCTTGCAGAGGAATTAGCACACCGGGCAGATGGTGCAAAGCCACCCAAACCACCTCCTCTGGAGCACCCCTCCAGCAAGGGATCAGTTTGAAAAGGCCCTGCAGCACTGCTGTACCGGTACCCTGCTCAGTCCTTGCCAAACTCAGCACCAAAAGCCTATCGACACTCATCAAAAGGGGAGAAGCAAACAGTTCCCCTCCCTACGCTTCCCGCCTGCTTGACGGGCTTGCTCCTAAACCTCTGGGAAACCACACTGGGGAAAGCACTAGAAAATTGCAGGCAGCAATTCCCTGCTGGCGCGGGCTGGACGGGCTCGGCAGGCGCTTGCTGCCCATCCTGGGGTAGACAGGCCACCTCGCAGGGCCATCGAGCACCAGCTAGTGCTCAGGTACAGGCTGACCGCAGCACCGCTGCCGGCTGTGTTTAATTTCTATGCTCTGCATGAACAAAGTTATTAAATCCATNGTTTTTTTTTTTTTTTTTTTTTTTTTTCTTTTTCCCAGCCTGGGTGATCTGAATGAATGCTTGCCAGTCACTTGACTGATTAGCTTAATTCAGAAACCCGTCTTCGGAAGCCCATCACTGAAGCTTTCCAAAGTCTGTGAATTTAAAAGTGACTCAGGTTTGATTAAAACCAAACCAAGCCAATGAAGGCAATTGCTGCTTGCTTTCCTTCTTCTTTTCCCCCATTCTATTCATGGCTGTGGCCAGTCCTTTTTATGCCACAAAAGTTGGGGGCTTGGACTGCTTTTTTCATCAAATCAGATGATCAGAAATACATTTGGGTGAAAATACCACTATTCATTCTGCGTGAGCTACTGTTGATGGACTACCTGTACCTTTTTACTTCAAGACAGCTATAGAGGCAGGCAGGATGGTTTTCCTCAGGCGATGCGGGTTTGGCGATGGAGGTTCCGTGACAGAATTTCTGCTTGAGGGGAGGGTACCCAGACTGCTGCAATTTGGCGTCTTTTCTGGCGGGGGAGGCCGGGGGGGAAAGCCACACAGTTTCTAATAGAAAGTGAAAAATAAAAAAAAAATTAAAATAACATTTCCTTTCAGTTGCAACTTTGTATGGCACTTTAAATCTTAGAACTAAAAGGAAGCCCTGAAAGGCTAATTCTTTGCAGAAGGAGAACCATGACTCACTGCAGTTCAAAAGCCATCTGAGCAGCAACTTTCAGCTGCTTTAGCTTCTCGGTTTCCCTTCCCAAATCAACAACTCAGCTAAATTCACACATTTTGTATGCCTGTTCATATTCCTTCAGTGGCATTTCCCTTTCCTGGCTAGCTCAGCATCCCTCCGGCGCTCCCCTCCCTGCGCTGTGTCTTGCAGCGGATTCAAGGTGATGAAAACGCAGTGATGGCACACCCACGTGCCAATGGGACACTTCCACAAGGTGTAATAGCCGTGGTGAAAAATGATAGTAGGCTGCTTTATCTTGCGCAATACCTTTTTTTCTGGTCCCCACTGTCCCCCACATGCAGCTCAGCAATTTGGTGTTGTCACAGAATCACAGAGTGTCAGGGGCTGGGAGGGACCTCTGGAGACCATCTAGTCCAACCCCCTGCCAGAGCAGGGCCACCTTAGAGCAGGTTGCACAGGAACGCGTCCAGGCGGGTTTGGAATGTCTCCAGAGACGGAGACTCCACCACCTCCCTGGGCAGCCTGTTCCAGTGCTCTGCCGCCCTCAAGGTAAAGAAGTTCCTCCTCATGTTGAGATGGAACTTCCTGTGCTCAAGTTTGTGCCCATTACCCCTTGTCGCCTGCTCTTAGCTGTTCTCCTCACTTCATCTTTGTGTCTGAGCATGGCTGTGGGTATATTTTTGATGGTGAGGTTCGTGTTGCCTCAACCTCCCCTCCCCACGTCCCCTCTCCTGCAGCCCTGCTAGCCTGCCAGCCTCCCTCAGGATGCTCCCAGCTCCTATTTCCTCCATCCCCCCTCACCTTGATGCCACCCGCTGGAGCAGCCGACACTGCCCAGCTGTAAATGTGCTGTTTTCAGCCTGGTTCCCTGGGGAAATGGATCTGAGGCACTTCTACCCTGTACGTGTGTGCACGTGTTTGTGTGCGTGCATCCATCAGTGAGCTGTCAGATCTGATGAGGAGTTGGTGGCTTGGAAATGGTAAGTTCTTAAAGGTTTTATGAAGATCAGTGCGGAGGACTCAATATAGACCCTCACTGAAGGAGAAGCTTGGGCTGAAAACAACCTTATTAGATGTTGGAGAAGCCATCCACAAGCCAGCCTATTTTAATGCCTCAACATCAGTTTTCCACGGACCTTGAACCACACTGGAAATGAGAGAACCAAGCAGGCAAGACGGATGTCTATGTGAAAGCCGGCTTGGCTGGGTTGCACTTTGACTATTTGTGATAGATGAAATGGCGGATAGGTGTAAGGTATCACTGCACCCACCTGGGCTGGGGACAGAAAGGGGGAACCCAAGGCTTTGAGAAAGGTCGGAGACTGACAGAGGGTATCGTGAGTCAAGCAATATGTGCAGAGGGACCAGCACGGGTGAAAACCAGCCAAAATAATCCTACTGGCGCTCCTTAAATGTCATTCTCCTGGCAGAGAAACCCTTCACATGTTTCCCTGCTCGCATCTCCAAGCTTTTAATGCACCAGGCTTCTGCTGCTTGAGGGGAGAAGAGAGGAGCTGTGCCCTGGGAAAACCCTGTGGATCAGCCATTTTCCTCTGGGAAAGATGCAAGCAGTCAGCCGCTTTGCATAATGTACCCTGCCCGCATCCTCGGTGTCCTAGTTTTAAGCATTTACGGAAAACTTTTTTTTTTTTTTTAAGTTTGGCAAATTTCCTACATTACTTTTCCTGACTTCTTCAAAAACTACCCGGACACAACAAACTCCCTGCTAACTGCCAGGGAATGAAGTCACACAGGCTCAGCCTCCCACCTGCACGTGACCTGCTGGTGGGACAGCAGAGATCTCCAGGATGCCTTTGCCCCTTGGGGAAGGTAGGTGGGGATGGTGGAAGGGGATATCAAATCTGAGGCATTTCAAGAGAAACTGAGAAGATACAGACACAACTCCTAAAAAAATGCTGCCTCTTATCAAACAAAAGACAACCAGCCTCCCTCCCCCTCACCACAACCCAGAGGAGTCCCGAAACATAATCAGTTTAGTCTGAACACCATGTTGCCGACAAGATTAAAATTAGACTCACGAGGTTTCATCAAGGGAGAGTTTAACCGCGGTGCTCAATCAGGCTGCAAAATCCTCTAATGACAATTGAAATAAAGTCATTCAAGACACATCCTTAAGTGTCACAAGAAAGAAAGCCTGCCCTTGGCAAAATTATATTAGGTGTCTCTTTTCCCTCCTGGCCTCTACATGCGTGGTTGTCTTCTGGCCATACCCTCCCCGGGCTTAAAGTCAAGGCCAGCATCCTGGCTGGAATGGGCAGCACTTGGCTCCCCAGCTTTGTGACTGTCCCATAGGTCATGTCTTACAGAAAACTGTCCATAAACAAGAGGCAAATAGGATGAGAGAGGGTTTGGCTGCGCCTCCCGACATGAGAAGGCTTGTCTGGCTCTTCCAAGACAGTACAAAACCACAACAGCCACTGTTCTCTACAGAGCACCGCCAGCGAGGTGGCTATGGTAAAGCTGAGAAATTCTCTGTTGAAAAAACCCACCAGTTCAGAAAACTCTTCTACTTCCAATAGCAACCTCTCCACTTGGAGAGGGATGGCTAATGAAATGTCTCCTTCGCCCTACTTGCGTCCCCACAAGCTAAGCATCACCAGACCCGTCCTGCTCTTCAGAGACCTTCAAGGCCTTCCAGTTAGAAGTGAAAAGAAAATGTAAATATATGTCAGTAAAAGTGTTTGAAACAGCCTCCAGTTCTTTTTAACCTTGCCCTCCTGAGGCTGCGGCAGGACGGCGCTCCCTGAATCAGCACTTTGAAATCACCGTGCTATAAAAATCCATGGCTCTTCCAACATCCGTTTTACACCTGGTCCTGCCCTAACAAACTTGTGCTTTTGACATCACTCTCCTCTCAACTTTCAGCCTGATTTCATCCAGAAAGGGCTCTCGTCTCAATCCTTTTACCTCTAAGTCCCAAAGATCCGTGAAGCAGCTGGGGTGATGCTGAATAATCAGGCAGCATCTTGTTCAGTCTCCTGAAGTAACCCGTGGTACCCAATCCAATTACGCATCAGTCAGAAAAGTCATTACTTGCATCACCTCCAAGCATGTAGCAAAAACTCAGTAACAGGTAAAATTGCCTTTCTGCTCGCACAGGCCCTGATACAGGTAGGTCCACGAGCACCCACCCAAATTTAGGTGCCTGTTTATCAAACTGAAATCAAGCCTATTTTGCTGCATGGGTAAGTGCTTTGTTAATCAGGGAACTTGTGTAAGCCATGTGGATGTTTAATATTCAAATATAATTATCATCTAGGGAGGGAGGGAGCACTGAGCGAGTCTTCTCCTGATTTAGCAAGCTCTGGGGAGAGCAATGACAGCTCAGCCAGCAGAAGTGACAAAAGTTCTGTCCTACCAACATCTTCCAGAGTTTGCAGGGATTTTGCCCTCAGCAGCACGCAGAGGTTGCGGAACCGTGTCTGAAGGAAAATCCTTTTTACGTCCAGCTCCTTGATGCTGCTTCAAGGTGGGAGGGGCCCTTTTCTTATGTCAGATGCTTATTATTCCAGGCTTGCTTCTGACAGCTAAGATATCTCGAGGTCAGTAAGGGCTGGATTTAAGGGCTAGATTAATTTTATTTTTTTTTAACTCTGAAGAAGAATGGAACAAGAAGGGGGTAAAATCTCACATTCATCTTACTATGCTCCTTAGATGAACAACTTTCACATGACAGTGAAGCTAATGGCATTCACTTGTCAGTGCAGCAGCAGCCGCAAAAGAGAGGAAGGGAGGGGATGTGGCAGTACAAGAGTGTCCTCCTACTCCCAGCATCTTCTGTCGCTGGTTATTGCTGAGGATTGACAGCTAGAACCACTGCAGAGCTGGACGCGCCAGAGCCACCTCTGATCACCGCAGTCCAACACAATGACAAACAACCAAAAAGCAGACCAGCACTCAGGGGCGTTTCATGCCCATGCTCCTCTCTCTCCATCTTCCCCTGCCAGGAGGGGATTTCGGTTCTCTGCCTTTCCATCCCTCCCTCTCTTAAGAGCTGTTCAGTGGCCAGAGCCTGTGTGATTGCAGCTGGTGGGCTACAGGGCTGCTGCGGGGACACAGGGCTCCCTTGCGGTTCAGTCGACCGCCAGAGAAGACAGGGATTTGTTCTGGGCAGTGGATCCCACCAGATGTCCATACAAGCCTTCCCATTCCCATACACACATGACATGCCTGCATTACTGGGGAAAACCGACAGGAGAGAAACATCGGTAACGAGCACCCTGAGCAAGCGAACCCTGGGTAGGGCATGAAGGGACCAGAGGGTTTCACAAATAAAGTAATCAGGATCTTGCTTGGTCATTTTGCAACCTCAAAGAGAGTCATCACCTACCTGCCTTGTCGCAAGAGAATGTTATTTTTCCCTGAAAGTTGTAAGGTTTAATAAAAAAGTTCTCCCTACTGAAAAAGCGGCAATGAAAGCCCAGAGAGCGCAAGCTCTTTCTCTGACACATCGCTTGCTTTTGTGCAGGATTACTTCGCGTTGCTGCTCTTCGCCTTGTCCTTACAAGCAGGGCAAGCAGTTGACTTAAGAAGATACATGTTTTTCTTGATTCAAGTGTTCTGGTAAAAGAATATATTCACTTTCAAAAGCAAAGTCATTTCAAAAACAGGAGCTAAAATTAGACTGAATTATTTTTTTTTTGTTCTCTCTCCCCTCTATGGCTTTTACAAGCAATTACCCACTTAATGTTTTGAAATTATACAAGAAACTTCAATAGCAATTTTTTTCTTCCTGCTGCAGCTCCTTGTATATGAAGCCTTAAAAGCTTTTCCGGAACACACAACAGCATGAGAAAATGAATTTGCCATTTCCATTCTCGTTTTTTTTTTTTTTAAAAATGAATGGGAAGCAGCGGGATACTTGTTCATCATTAAGCTTTTTTTTTTTTTTTAATTTCATCATGGTGAAGTGAGCCTGTACGACAGCTCTAGAAACTGAAGGCAGGATTCTTGTTTGCACCACAACCCTTCATGTTGCTGTGGGAGCGCTTTTAAAATAGCTGCATGGGCTATCACACCAACGCATCTCTCGAGCCTCTTCTTTCTTATGGCAGGGTGGGACATGGCGGGGGGGTTGTGTGTGACAAATTTAGCCTGCCTGCTCATGTGACCGTCCCACACGATGTCTAACCCATACAAAAGAGCTGGGCCACGTGAGGAGATGGGGCTCCCGTAAGGCAGAGCTGCAGGAGGCAGTGCCATGGCATCCAGCTGGACATGGACCCGGACCTCCCTGGTCAGGGGAGTCCCAGGGCAGGAGAGAGGCCACTGGGCTGTGTCATCTCCTTGCATGGTGCCCAAGGGCTGTAAGGAGAGAGGTAGCTGCCAGACATCCATGCTCAAGAGCCCCACGCTGCCAAAGTGGTGTTGGTGTCCCTGGGCATTAATGTGGATGGGCACCAGGCATTGGTAAAAAGAGGGCTGGGTTGCCAGCTCTTCTCCCACCATGGAATCAGGGAATTTCAGAGTTGGAAGGGACCTCTAGAGATCATCTAGTCCAACTCCCCTGCTAAAGCAGGATTGCCTACAGCACATTACTTAGGGCTGCATCCAGACAGGTCTTGAAAGTCTCCAGAGAAGGGGACACCACAACCTCCCTGGGCAGCCTGTTTCAGTGCTCTGTCACCCTCAGCATAAAGAAGCTCTTTCTCATATTCGATCAGAACTTCCTATGTTCCAGCTTGTGTCTGTTACCGGGAACCACTGAAAAAAGCCTGTCTCCATCCTCCTTAAACCCACCCTTTGAATACTTGTAAACACTAATCAGGTCTCCCCTCAGCCTTCTCTTCTCCAGGATAAAGAGACCCAGCTCTCAGCCTTTCCTCATAAGGGAGATGCTCCAATCCCTCAGTCGTCATTGTTGCCCTACGCTGGACTCTCTCCAGTAGTTCCCTGTCTCTCTTGAACTGGGGAGCCCAGAACTGGACACAATACTCCAGGTGTGGCCTCACCAGTGCAGAATAGAGGGGGAGAATGACCTCCCTTGACCTGCTGGCCACCTCCCCTGCGTTCTTGGTGTGCAATTTGGGGTGCTCACCTTAGCAGTGGAGGCAAGTCTAACCTTTCCCTCCTGCTCGGTTTCTCACCCAGAGGAGGGTTTTTGTTTGCTCCTTCCTGATTGTCACGCAGACACCTACCTGCAAAGATCAGGGCACCAGACTGCCCCTGAGCCGGCAGCGCTTGGCTCTTTATCACTTAGGAGTGAAAGCTGTTCCTTTTGACAACAAGCAATACCCATCTGAAGCGCAAGCTCTGCAGCCTGTAAATAAAAAGCAAAGGTTATGCACAGCCAAGCCATCCAGCTGGGTCAGGGAGATTATTAAAACAGCTCAGATTCTCTGTTCTGCTCCGAGTCTTCACGCAGACAAGAGGCAGCATTAGTGTCTTGTAAAGACACATGTTCCTACCTCCATCCCCCGCCCCCAGGACTCCTCCAAAATCCCCTGTGGCAGGCAGTGCCTTTGCTTCCACTCATTTCTGACCCCCAACTACCTTTGCTATAGTCTGTCAAGGCTCTGGAGAATAAAACAGCACAAACTCCCACATCTCACGTTGCACATCCCTGCTCTCATTCAGACTGAATCTTCTGTCAGGCCACCGTCCGCTGTCATCTGCTCCAGCACTGAACTGAGAGTCTCTTTTTTTCCTTACTTCACCATCCCTTACCACCAAAGCCAACTTCGGCCTCCTTGTTAGATCAAGGCATTCATAAATACTGCATACTCAGCTTCAGGAGGACACCTTCCTTAGGACCGTCATGCTCGAATCCATACTATGTTCTCCTCATCCTCCTTTTCGTTGCACCCGCAGGACGTCATTTCTCTCCTCACCTGGTGTGAGGTCAGTCAGGATGTTTGCCTCGGAAGTGACTGGATGAAGCAAAGGCCACCTCAGTTGAGGTATTCTGCATCTGTCTAAACTGGAACCACCCTCTAGGTTTCTCGCTAGCACAAGCTCTTATAAAACCCCTTCATACTCTTTTTCAGCTGGGTCCGAGTAGGAGAGGAACTCACACAAATAAACATCTGTCTTCAGCCTCTGCGGTGGGAGGGAAAGGCCTGGAGGGTTCCTCTAGATCTAGACTCAGCACTTTGGAGTAAGAGATATTGAACTTGGTGAAACACCTAGAAGAACATGAGGAGGGAGGGAATCCATCCTGCAAAGCCCAAACTTCCCCAGTAGCAATCTGCTGCAGCCAGAAACACTCCCAGTGGAGGAAAGGGAAACACAGGAAGACGGTTACTCCAGCAAACACGGTAAAGGCAGCAGCCTTAAATTGGCCATGAGCACATCATGTAGTACATGAGCACTACGCTGGGATTCCAGATTTCACAAAGGGTCCTTCTCACATGAAGGCTCATGTACCCATGGCAATGGAGATCTCTGGATGCATCTCATCCTTGTCACAACAAACACACAAATAAGTAAATTAAATCAGATACAGATAAGAAAGGTTCCACCTTTGCCTCTCCTCCTTGTACCAAACACTTCAGACTTGCTAGGAACCACAAAGAATTAAAGACAACTTTGGAAGAAAAACAAAGTTCCAAGAATCATCACAACTCAGATTTTTATTCAACAGTGAAGTTGAAGGGAAATATTATTTTTTCCCTTCAGGGCAAATGTTCCAAATGGAAATTAAGTAAAAATATTGTTCCCCAAAAGTACTCACAATGAAATTAGTTTTCATTAAATATATTTGTTTGGCAAAATAAAATAAAAAAATTAGAACCCGTACAAAAAAAATCCCTTGCAAATTCGTAACACTGTAGCAATGACAATGTAAACCTGGATGTTTGGCAGCTGTAATTAATTTGTGGACATTACTGTTGAACTTTGGACCAAGAAAATAAAAATCACTTTGAATAGCAACAAGCCAATTTTAGAGGCAACTGAGGCTTAGGGAATGCTATAGGGATGGGACACACTGGTGGCGTCATACACAGTTTGTGCGAGTGATCTGCTAGTGTGGGGCTATTTAAGAGCTGGGAGGAAAAGAAGTTAAAAGCTGTTGCGGCATCGCAGCGTATGGTACAGCAAAAACCTGCAGACTTTCCATTCTGGGAGCTGATCAAGTTGGGTGAATGCCGGTGGCAAGAGTCGAGATGAGAGCGGAAAGAATAATGACAGTGACGAATGGAGCGAGCACTGGGAAGCAGTTAACAATTTTTGTCATCGCATCGGATTCAGTTGTGAGCAGACTCTTGGGAGTGTCTGGGGAAATCTTCTGCTTACAGTAGCTGCTTCTGCTCCCTACCTCCCTCCTCCTTCCAGTTAAAGCCTCTGCCCTGCCAAGTGGGTTTCACAGGCATGCAGTTTGATAACATCGTCCTTTAGTTAAGAATGTCTATTCCAGTATTAAAAATGTAAAAAAAGTCCTTGGGAGGGTGCTTCTTAGTGGCAGTCTTTGCCTTAAGCAAGGCCAACGGCCTGCAATTACAAGTTAATTAAAGCAATGTGGATTTGGATGAGCGATGGGGAAGATGGGAATGGGGAAGGAAGGAAGGGATGCAGGGAACAGGGAGGAATGCAAGTGTTTCTACACCCCTCCCCAAAGCCAAAATCCAAGGTGCACAAGTGGGTCTCTTTTTTTTCTCACACTCTTCTCTTTTTTTTTTTAATATCTCTCCAGTTATAATATTTCCAGTTTTGAAGCAAGTTTCAGTGGCAGCCTCAGTTACAGTCATAAACAAAGTCGTAGTTGCTGGGCTCCTTTGGGATAGGTGGGGGAGCGTCTGGGATCTGTATGTTTTCCAAGTCAAGGAGGCGTAGCTTTATCTCCATGCTGAGCAGCGTGTCTAAGTCGTTCCGCGTTAGATCACTCAACATATCCTTCCCAAGGAGGGCATTCAGCCCATCGGTCCATACACAATACTGCACAGCAAAAAGAGAAAAACTATCATTAACAGACTTTCCATACACAAACCGCTTGTCTGGCCTTGTCCTCTACAGTTATTGCTCCCACAGGGACTTACAAAGAGACCTAAAATGAGGTCAATTAATTTTACTGATAGCTCGTATCATGAAGAAGGCACGGTCCCCTGAAAATTCCCTAGAAACCCCAGCTCCCTAAAAATGGGAAGAAATTACAATATTTAGCTGTTTGACAATTTGCTATCTCCACCAAACTCCTTGTTGAATATTCCTCAATGGTTATGGGAGAAAGAACAACTTGATGTTGTTGAACCTGTAGAGATATCTCGTTCTCCCTCTCTCTTTCTCTTTCCCCAGTACTTACAGAAAAGGCCCGATTACCTCACTTTTAATCAAACTTTTAATTCTGAGACAGCTAAGTTAGGTGAACTGAATCCCACCCAAAATCCTCCTCAACTCTTTGTGTAAAAAATCCTGCACCAACTATCTAGATTTATCATGGTTTGTGTTCCTATAGATTAAGTGCTATCAACTAACCCACAAAAAGACAGGCTCTCATGTATCTATGCCTACTTTACCACTATTTTACAGGAAATAACATATTGTGAAAACTAGAGAGTCAATCAATGCTGTGTCCTTCATGAAAATTAAACGCCAGGCTATCTGGTGCAATTCTAAATGCCGCAAATGCTGAATTGGCCTCTAAAACCTCTTCCTTACTGTTAGCTTTTTCCTAATGGGAGATGCCATCTTTCCCAACAGCTGACAGGTTGAGATAAACATGGGCTGAATAACCCAAGGGAGACTGGTGATCTAGAGTCAACTTCTTTCAAATAAGTCACTTCCATTTATTACTACAAGCCATTTATTCAACTATGAACAGAAGTACTCAAATGCTATCATCTAAAAATAAAGATTTCAATTGTGAACTTGTGTCCTAGTTTGCAGGAGGAAATTAAATCAACCGTAACTGCATTCTTATCTTACCAATACTTATGCTAGATTTCATGCCAAAAAATGGAGTTTAAATTTAGCTGACCATTTGCTACATGATACAGCCAAGTTTAAAGATAGCCATAGTTGACTTCATCCTACAGCAGAAATAAGGATAATTTTAAGGAAGAGAGAGAAAGCCCCCTCTTGGGGTATGTCTTCACCCAGAAAAAGGGCATATTTTTAAAATAGGGCGGTTAACACACTTCAACATCCGAAGTGAAATCCGACCCATTTAAATCAGCAACAAAACAGTAGCAGAGGCAGGGTTTCAACCAGGGCGTCCATAAACCAAGCTGCAGCTTCAATATGAGATTAGCTATATAGAAGAGACTTTAGGGCTGAGGCTGTCCTGCTAAGAAGTACTAAATAAACAACTTAGCCTGCCTATTCTAGGCTGTCAAAGTGCCACAGAAGACTTTTAAAGCATCCAATTTTTGTGGAGTGTATGCAGAACATCAGGAAAAGAAATAATCTATCTAGAAATGTAATTATTTTTGAACAGACTATAATTTTTTTTTATGACTGACTTGCAATCTTTCTTTGGGAAAGTCTTCCCAGAATTCACTCTGAGGAAAGGAACAGAAAGGCAAAAGGCTCTGCTCAGGTGACAGAAGCGCAGAGCATCCATTCAACAGATGCAGCCCCTGACGTAAATTGTCCATCAGGTGCTCAGTGAGAACTGCCAGCGCTTTCTCTGGGGAGGAATCCCAGAGAGCCAGAAAGCAGAACTGCAGTTCTCTTCTCTTCCAGATATAACTCATTCAGGGCCCACAGAAACCAAATTCTGGCCACAATTCAGATGAGTGCAATGGCCTGGAAAAGGGGCTTCCTCTCTAATCTCCATATTGGCAAGTGCATCTAATTAAACTCATGTACATTTTGAGCAGAGAGAAATCCTAATGAGATGGAGGAAAAACAGAGGCATTCATTCAGAAGCTTTTTTCTTTTTAATATGCAAAACAGACTAAGAACCACTGAAAAATTAATTTACTACAGATTCATTTTCATAAAACTCCAATGAAACCTAATTATAGCCTCCCTCATCAGTCTCTCTGTCAAAAATCAAGGATAAGATTAATCCACCTTTTTGCTATGTAGTTGAAACTAGCTATTAGTATTTAAATGAAAAACAAATAGGATGGAGTGATCTCACAGTGCTGAATCCTCTGGCTACCTGAAAGCTCCAACAGATGGCTCAGGGCATTGCCAAACTTAAGTGTGCAAGAATGAGATCCAAATCTCAGCGATATCAGTTCAGTAATGAGATTTTATTAAAGAAATACATTGGGAGTCAAGGCAGTGGAACCAGACAACCAGAAAGGTTGTGCAGGCTTCATCTACCTAGATGCAGCCCCAAGCAACCTGGTCTGAGCTAATCACTGATGCTTTGAGCAGGTGGTCAGACAGGGGACATCCCAAATTACTTTACAACCTGAATCGTCCTAGGATCCTAAGTCAATTTTTGGGTTTTGGATGCACTCAATTCCCACATTCAGATCTCACTCTACAATCATGAGAACTCTAGCAGTGCTTGAAAAAAACCTGTAAGTCTGACCTGAAATTGTCATGTACTAATGTCATTCGGGGTGCTTCACACAAAGCTTTCTAAACCTTGAGATGTCACCCACCATACCCCCAAAGCTGACAAG
Source organism: Rhinoptilus africanus (assembly GCA_013400135.1). Taxonomy (NCBI): domain Eukaryota; kingdom Metazoa; phylum Chordata; class Aves; order Charadriiformes; family Glareolidae; genus Rhinoptilus; species Rhinoptilus africanus. The sequence continues at coordinate 106,664 of VXBO01014100.1, forward strand.
GCTGGTGAGCTAGCACTTCTATTGACAAGAGCCCCAGCTACTTTGATGAAGAGTCCTGGGCTTCATAACAGGCTACTTGCCTTTCCTTGTGGGCGCTCCCTCTGAACATCTGCACTTTTTGCTTTAAACAACTCGCTCTTCTATAGGTCATGGAAAAGTATAGAGGAAGTGAGATGCCCTTTTGAAAACATTCACTTGGGAACTGCCAAGCAGCGGCAGAGACTGCTGCCTCCGGCCATTTTTTTGAACATAATAATTTTGTTTCAAAGAAGCTGCCCAAGATCAAAAAAGAGAAATAAAGATAACAGGTGTGTTAACACAGTCACAAGCAATCGCGCTAGTGCACCTCACAATGCTACTGCCCATCAGTGGGGTGCAGTAGGAGGTTTTGAACATTCAGACCATTAAAATACACTTGTATCTACAGGCTATAATTTGAGATACAAGCGTCTGAAAAATTTGTTGATTTTCATGACCATTTGCTCTTATGAGCTGAAACAGAACCAGAATTCAATTTCTGTGGAATTTACATCAGAAAGCATCTAACACGTGTTCAATCCAGAGGATGAAGACAATCATGCTCTGCTTAGACCTACAGCTCTAATGGCACATTATGTCTGGGATCCCATTGCTGCTTTCTTTTAGATCAAAACTGAGCAGGACATATTTCTCTGGCATGAACATACTTGAAAATGACACTCAAATATTAATCCCCAGGAAAACCCAAATGAGCATAACTTCATTTCCTCTCCTAAAATGAACGTTTATTTGAAGGTTTTAATCCAGAATTGCAAATGTTGAAGCTGCGTAACTAAATACACTTCGCTTTTAAAGCAATTTCATGCACTTTAATAACACTACAGTATAATGCAGTTTAATGCAATCTCCTGTGTTTCATCATCTTAACACTGTGTCCTGAACTGAGGCCAAATTTGATACCACAAAGTAAGTGTGCAAATGGAACACCAACTCTTGTTGCTTTAGAAATAAGAAGGAAGAGCTCTATTTTTTACCTTTTTTTTAATATAATGCATTCTGCTAACTCTTTACTTGGAAGTTCTTTGCAAGAAACACAAACAAATAGGTAAAATAGTTCTACCACCTTCCAAAAGGCAATGATGTTTCCTATTTCCTTGTATTTTCAAGTGAGAGAAGGGAGCAGGGAAGGGGCTGTCATTCTGCCTTGGTATTTACACTGTCTTCATACAAGTGAGACCCACTGCAAAACAATCCCCTGAGGAGATGCAATACAGAGGACTCGCTATGGCCACCTGCTGTGAATGGTCTTAAGCAATGTGAAACCAAGAATAAGGGGATATGCTATTCTGCAGAACACAAGTATTTGGCTGAAATAGACCCAGCGATGTTATAACCTCCCCTGATTATGCTGGCATCATCAAGATGAGCTGAGGATGGCAGGGATTCTTTAGGAGCTTGGCTGTACAAGTCATCAGTGTTGAACTAAAGTTCACTAAAGTGAACACACAGCAAAAATCTCCAGTGTCTAAAGTAGAGCAGAACAAAAGAAATCTTTATTGCACCAGGAAATGGTGAGCAAGGTCTGCGGAACTGCGAGGTCTGCCCAAGGTCTCTTCTTTGTCTTATGGCTCATATTTCAGTAGGGCTTAGAAATACTCATCTTTAGTTCGGACCCCATGTGCTCTATGATGTACAAATACAAAACATGTTCCCTCTCTGGCTCAGGATATGCATGAAAATTGCAGGAGGTCTTTTGCCCGTACTAATCCCTCTGCTTTCAGCTCATTGTGAGACATGACACAGATTTACAGCGACCGGTACGCTCTGCCAAGGTGACCATTCTTATGTTCTTATAAAGCTGTCTGCTGCCACAAAGCAACTAAGAGGGCTTCAAAGAAGTTTCTGTAGCCTGAACTTCACTTACCTCATGTTTGTCTGGAGCAATGAAATTCAACTGGCCACTTGAGTCATACAATATAGAGAAAGCAAGCTCTAGCACCTCCTGGAACAACACAAAGAAACAGATATTAATGCTGCAGGAGAGAGAGGCATCCATACATTCAGGTCTGTCTTTCTTTCGTACCACTCACTCCCCAAAACAAGTGGAAAAAGAGGTTATGGTACTCTCTTGCCTGGTCAAAGCTGCAGCGGTACCAGACCACTGCAAGGGACTCGCACAGCAAGAACCCCACCACAGATGCTTCTGTCAAAAAAACTCACCTTCCCCACTCAGTCACGGATTACTTTAGCATTTGACTTTAAACTTCAGCTAGGCAACGGCGAGGACTAAAATCAATATAATGCATAATAGTACAACTGCAACAAACTCTTCATGAAGACCCACAGTTTTTCCAATTTGTATAGATTAAACTTGCAAAGTTCTGCAAGGTTTGATTCCCTGTGTCAAAAATCTTGCCAGGACAGTTAATCTCCTGGTATGTACTTATGCTTCTTTTACTGATGGAAATCTATTAAATTATTCATTTGCAAGAGATTTCTGTCATTTTGCTTCTACCTGAACCAGAACCAGCGGTCTCAGTCAAACTCAACCATCTGGGTTAAAGACCCAAATGAATCCCGGGGAAGGCAAAAACGATCACCTTTTTTCCCCTCAGCACTGACGCTGGAATTTCTAAAGTGCCAAAGTGAATTCATCAAGCACTAAAAAGTCACCTGGACCTGGGTTCCTATGGGAAAACCCATCCAATTTGAATAAATAATGAACTTCCACTGGCCAGCAGTGGGCATGTAAAGATGTTGTGTTATCATGGTTACTGCACGCATCGCTACAAGGATTTCACAACCCGTAAGCTAGCTAATATGGATATAATAACTGTGGAAAAAAGACCCAGCTACAGAGAAGAGTGCTGACTCGTAACTACTTTGGATCTGTATCCTATGCCCTGTTCTTTTTGCCTCTTGGCTTCCTGAGCCCCATAATACTGATTGCCTTTGCTGACTCTCAGCTGACAAGTGTCCCTACACTGCCGGCAGCAACAAAGAGCACGACTTCTTAAATTTGCTACACCAAGTTTTAAAATGGAAGAACTGACTGTGAGGACTGCAGCATATGCATTGCTCTAGATTTCTATCCCTGATCTTCTGGGCTGAAACAGATATAAGTCTTTGGAATTCAGTAAAGGTTATTTCAGTTTTCAACTTGTGGAATGAAGAGCAGAGTCTGATTCATGAAACTTGCGATCCTTCAGGATATTCTTGGATGATTAGAGATGAGGCTATTCATGGGAAATGTTCTTGGTTTCTTGCGTTTAGTTTTTAGGTTCAACTTGCTTCATTGCCAGGCCACAGGAGACAAGTCCGTGTTAAATCCCCGCGGAAGCTGCAGATAGGAATAGCGCTGGTGCTCTCAGCAAACAAATGGCTCACGGCTCACATAGCCTTTTTGTGTTTTGGGCATGTCTCTCAGCCACACCTTATTAAGAGTGATGTCCCTCATTACAGAAATAAGTTTACCTCTGCCCACGCAAAACTGGCACTATCTCCTCACGGGGTGTTACAAATGACTGACAGAACATGCTAAGTCATGCAACCGAGGTTGTGAAAATAAAATGTAGCACTAAAAAAAGGGCTTTTACTGTTCCCGAATTTCATGAAGGCCAACAACAATCCTATAGGCTTGCCCCCGGTATAGGCCCTGTGTTTGTCCTTTGAGAAATTCCAAGGGATTGAAGTTTTTGTTCATCTCAAAGAAAGGAAAAGGAGATAAAAACCCTGCCTGAAAGAGGAATATCCCAGGGTTTGATCTTTTCCAGTCAGGCAGAGAATGAGAAAGGGCCAAATTTAGGGCACCAAGCTTCCCTTTATGGGGGAAAGTGGGAGTTTCAGCTTTTTCGCTGGCTGCTCCAGAGGCTACAGGCTCAGAAATTACAGCTTCCAGTTGCCAGCATCTCTATCATCTCATGCACAGCAAATTGCCAAGGAAAATGGAAGCCTATGGAGCTGGAGTTGCCATCTGGCCCTCCACGATGACGGTGGTTTCGGTGGTTGAGCTAGCTGACTTCTCAGGCACCCCCACCTGGTTTTGTTACACTCCCATCTATGACAGGTGATTTTGAGGAACTGGCAATTCCTAAAGGAAAGCTGGTCACTCTCTATCAGCCACCTGTGGTTTTCTCCTCCCTTTTCTGTCCTACTTCTCAACCTTTCTCAAAGTCATTTTCCACTCCAGGCTTTTACGCCAGTTTCTCTTTCTCTCTGGTCTTTTTTCTCTCCCATTCATTCCAACCCACTCCTTCCCTCTTTGTTTTGCTCTACTCCTCCACCACCACCTCAGTCTGTTGAACTCACTCCCTTGACACTCCTAACTCTTTCCGCCCTTGCCCATGCCAGATCTCTGTCCTTCCCTAGATGCTCGTCAAAGTTTGGGACCCACGACGTGCCACTTTTTTGAGCTTCACTGAAAATGGTGAACAAGAGACTCTGCACCTGCTGGCTGGGCACTTCCCACTCCTTGGTTTCAACTCAGCAGGGAAAGCTTCTGCAGGTGGTGGGAGGGGAAGCTTGCTCTCTCCTGCAATCTCCGCTGGCCTCTCACGTGGGCCAGAGACATCTGAAGAGGCATCTTAGGTGCCTACAGCTGAGCCTCAAAACATCATCAGCTTCAAAACAACTATGTCTTTGCTGAAGGCTGAGACCACAGCCATGTTAAGTTCGCTCCTCCCCCGAGAACTATCTATACAGGCAGTGGCATGGAACTTGTTCAGCCAACGTGAAATAAAAGAGAAGAGAAGCTGCATTCAATAGGGAAGTGAGCAGAACCACTTCTGCTGACTAAAAACGCACCAAGCCTGAAGCCTGCCGCATCAGCAAATAGACGGTGATATGAGAACACTTAGAAATACATGGCAGCGTTTCCTCCAAATTCTTCTCTCATGCTTTGTTTTGAACGATGCAAAATCTAATATATTTTTCATTTCCTTGAAATTCATGAATATTACTCGAGAGTCAGAAATGAGGACTTTAAAATTAAACCTAATTTAAAAAGACAAGCAAGATGAACAACAATGGATTCAGGTCTGGTCCTATCAAGTCGTTCCAGCTTCATATGCATGCAAATTCCAATTCAGTTTAGCTCTTATTTATTTCTAAATGGTCCCGCTGGAAGAATAATGGCCACGTGCTGGCAAATGAAGAGATGCTGAAGCCTTTGTTATGGACATTCTGCCAATTCCAGCTATGTTCATAGCAGTGGCATTCTGCCATTCAATTTTCTTTTCTGACAATGCATAAACATTAAGGTGGTTGTTATATATGTATAAAGAAATCACAGGATGAAAAGACCTCTTAAAAAATATATCACCAGTTGTGAAATTTCAGGAAGTAAAAGGTTTCATATACCAAACTCGGGCAAACTGCATTCTGTCTGGCTTTTTTTTTTTAAATTTTAATTTCATTGTCCACATTAACCTGGTACTCCACAAACAATGATGTGTTATTTCTATGATGTCAGTTAAGTGGTTGCAATATTGTGCATGACAGTTGGACTGGCATGACAACTAATTTCAAAAGTTCTGTGATTCTCAGGGGAAAAAACAAGGAATTGATGAAGGGAAAAAAAAAAAACCAAAACACAAATGCCTGTCCCGAAATAGCAAAAAAATAGTCATTATTATTGCCAGGATCACGAATGGAGTGCTCCAGCTCTGGATGCAGCCATGCTACCTATCAACTCCTAATCTTCACATTCTCAGCCAACTGTTTTATGCTAGTCCAAAACAATTTTACCTGAGGAAATGGGGTGATGCTGACAGCTGAGGACAAACTCATCTGCAGCATTGCTATTTAGCATTAAATACTATCTAGACATTACTGCTCCATAAAGATGACACATTTCCATCACTGCCACCCACTGCTTTCCTTCTTCTCATCTTTCCTTTTGGTGTGGACATATGAGTGCTAAGAGAAGGAAGCACTAAAAATACTTCATATGCATCATATAAATGCCCCAGCCAAATGCTGTTGATGGTTCAGCTGTAACATGATGTAGGAGTTGTATGCAATCTATTGTGTGCATGTGTGTTAGTGCCCTGATTCAGAAAAGCAACAGGGAAAAATGCTCCTAAGGTGTTTTTTTTCCCAGGCTTGTCTTGAATCTTTAATTTCCAACCATTTTTAATTTTCCAACCATTTCAGCCAATGCTGAAAGGAGATGACAGTATCCTGATAGACATAAAGCAACTCATGTGTATGTGAAACAAATGCAAGTAAGTGTCTTTTAATTTTCTGTGGTTCCTATTGGAACTGTTTTTTCTGTTATTTATTTGAACACCAAATGCATGCATTTTATTTTTAAAGTGTTGAAGCAAGAACCCTTAACTTTACTACTGTGTCCATCAAATATCTTTCCAGCTGGTCCCACAATTTCTCCCTTTCAGGTAACTAGAAATTCTGATTCAAATCCTCTGATCTGGTGCCCAGACCTCAGGGTGTGGCTCTAGCACACCATTAGAGTCTCATTCCTTCCCGTAAGGTCAGACAGCACAACCTGATGGAAAACTTAGGAACATACCTCATACAATATGGTATGAAGACTATCACGACCCAAAGATGTAGACTTTGTTAGTAACTCAGTTTTTTCTTGCTGTAGCAGCAATTCCTACTAACAAAAACTCTGCAAGATTCTGGCACTGTACAATTTGAGTCTTGCTGTCAGTTCACAACCCTTCATCTAAAAATCTGAAAGGTAGTATAAATCTAATTTAAGCCGACAATTGTCTCCTACACAGTTTTTCCCAAATGCCCCGCTGAACACATCTTTACACACCTCATTAATTGCCTAGCATTTACATTGCATCCTTTTGTTGGCAGCTGTTTTTCTATCTGACTAGACCTGAGATTATCATCAGCTGGACATTAATTGCAAAGTTGGCTTGTGCCAGCGTTCACTGAATGTGAGGTCATCAGAGAAGACAGCTGGAACAAACTAGTTATTTACCAGAGACAATACAGGAGTAGATACTAACAGTCACTGCTGCTCTGCTCCGTATCAGCAGACAAAACTGCTTTGCTTTAGAGGTAGAAGACACCCACTACTAAAGACTATCCTAGTGTGCTCTGGGTATATCACAATGCACATCTGCCATGAAATCTGAGTAAAGGAACGCAGACTGCCCTAATAATTTAACTCAAATGGTCTGAGGTGAAAGCAAAATGTGTGTGCATGCACAGAAAGGTGGCAGGCTGGAATGAAAAATACCTGAATTACTTCAGGGAAGGTCGAGTTGACAAGCTTTGTATTCTGCAGGGTGCATGTTATAACAATTTGAGAACCATACCTTGTTTTGTTTAAGAGCTCCTTTCTCCTTCATGTGAGGGCAGTCTTTCCCAGTCACAACAGCTTTTATATCTGCCACTGGCACTGCATTAAAAAGAAACAAAAGCAAGAATAAGAAAATTATTTATAAACAAGGTGTGTAAAAGCTAGAGAGTCTAAGAAAGCAGCAAGACTAATGTGTTAAAATTGCCACCTCTTTTGCCATTTCCAGCCTGTTGTAAGAAAGAAAACTGGAAGGAAACAACTAAAATAGGAATCAGTGAGCCTTGACAAAACTTCAGGCCCATGGATAAAAATCTGAGGATGCTTTTTCTTGCCTGTTGAGACTACTTTGGGTAAGAGTGTTTCATATAGATGTGTACCAGTGTCTAGACAGCTTTTATGTGCACTCATGCATGTAGAAAACATACACTATCTTCTGCCTCACTAATGGAATATGCTTGCCCTGTTGTTGTTCTTTCCTAGGTATCCAGGTAAAGTCTCTGCTGAAGAGAGGATGCTGGGCAAGTTGGACCCTACCTCACTCAATGCTGTTGTGCTTCTGTTAATGCCTGTGTAAATTTTTCAAATAGTTTTTTATTTGATTTCCATCAGCAGTTTAGTTGCTTTCTGTTACTAACAGGAATAAGGACTACTAAGGCTTATAACGACCCATTCCAATTGCTTTAAAATGTGAAATGATCAGAAATCATTGGGGAAAAATAAAGATAAAAAAATATTGGAAGCTGCTGCCACTCAGATTCAGTCACTGAGTGAGGTCACTAAAACATAAAGATAAATTTCTCTGAGTTTCAAGTGCAAGTCAATTTTCCAACGGTAATTACATTATGGAGAATCTATATGCTCCACAATACAATATGGTCAGTGAGTGACAGTTTCTACAATCTATAAAGAATCCATTATCCTTGTGGCTGCAGAAAAGCATCATTTATATAGAACAGCATAATATGAAAATCTGTTACTGCCCAGTTCTTTACAAACTCTAATGGAAGTACTGGGGAGGAGAAATGCATTTTCTCTTCTACTGGGTGCGGCAACACTATGTATTTTATTACTGATTAGCTCAGCGCTGTGGTCAAATGAGATGGGATATAACAGTTTTAAAGGACTTTCTTTGCATGTAAAACTAAAAGAAATGGAAGCTATTTGGCCCTTCACTACTCAAACTCTCCTGCCTTTAGTCTCAGCATTTCATGCTGTGGCCCTGCTGACTTTTTATGTGTCTGACACTACTTTACTTTTTTGTCAAGAAGAGATATTATTCTTGAGAGGAGAGAGCAAGCTGTGAGAAACTGGGAAGTAAAGGAGATATTTGACTGCAACTCTGGTAGAAAGTTCTTCTTAAGAAGAAAGAGTTCCTGCCATTTGCTGAAGATGCACAGAAAAACAATTTCTCTGGTTGCATAAGGTAGAGGATTTCTGAAGTTAGACCTCTCAACCAAGAAGGCTTTTTTCCAGGTTTCATACACTCGATCTCTGTGATCTGGAATGCAGTTACTGTGGGAGAACACAGGCTGATGTGACATCCTGATCTTTATTTATCTGGAACTTGGCTTATTCCTTGCTTTGGAAAAATAGAATCAAAGACTTCAGACCGTATCAGAGGCTGACTACAAGATGCTGGAGGGTGTGAGCACAGATGTGATGTGCTCGCAACAGAAAAAGTCCTGAGAAAGAGAGCAGCTGATTTCTGTCCCAGCTGGAGTCTGCACAGCTTGTTAACTCTGCCAGCCTGAAGAGAGGGGTGACATTCACAGAAGTGAAAAGGTTAAAACCCCCCACATTTATTTTTGGAGGTAGTAACACTAGTTATTCAAGCTTGGCAAGGGGTACACAAAATGCCCTATGCTGCTTCTCTTGGTCCTCCATTTTCTTACCCACCTATTCTCTTTCATCCATTGACCTGCTCCCAACTGCTGTCAACCTGGTCATCATATTCAGACCTTAACAGTTCAAAATTCAATACAAGGCTACCCAAAGACCACCAGAATATTTCTGGAAAACGTTCTGTAAAATACCTAAGACAGTTTGGCCTGACACATTTTGAACAATAGCGCCACTTTATAATCTTGTATCTTGCAATACTCTCAACTGTAATTAAACTCTAATGGGGGTGGGACTGTGGTGAATTTTGTGTCCTTCATAGCCTGGAAACGCGAGATATTGATGAAATAATTGTCTCTTTCTCAAACTGCATCAGTATCTGCTCTGCCAGCAGGTACACACAGGGAACACATGGGTCTGGCCTGGTGATTTCTAAAGTAGGAGCCTTCTGTTCCCATGGGATCCTGACATTTCCAAGTAGGTTCAAGAGCCTATGGAAAATGCAAATACAAGATGAAGCTTGCACTCAGGGTCAGGGATTTGAGCATGGAACATGCTCAAAGCAAACAAATCTGGGAAGTGCTGGTCTCCTAACTGTGCCTGCAGTTCAAGTGTGACCTTCATTCTTCCTGTGTCATTCTGACGCTACCGTAACATTCAAAGGCTATTCCTCTAAGCCTCGTCCAGAAAAACAGTCTCCTCCAGTGCCAATGCAGCAATGTGAACCCATGTCCTACATTCTGCCAAGACTGCAGTAAGAGAGTGAAACATCCTTGAGGCAATCCGTAAGGCAATGAAAACAAGGGAACGTGACTGTGAACTGCCAGCGCTCCAGCATCAGAGGCTCTTCCTCTTTCCCTCCTGGACTGCAACTGGGAGCACTTAGAAATTTTAAAAGGTGCTGCCTGGAGACAGGTTGGGGGAGCAGAAAAGAGAAACAATTCTTTGTTTTTCTAATATACAAGAAAGTTTAAATCACTAATTTTCTCCTTTCTCAATTTTCAGGCTGAAAAAACTTCCAACTTCTGAAAAATTAGTCTTTCTGCCATTCCACAAAAGAAGTGGAGCTACTAACTGCAACACTTGTACAAGCGTGTCTAATTTGATAATGCCAAGAATGACATTTATTACTAATAGAGGTTCAGAAAAAGAACAAAAAGAAATTATTCATTATTCAATGCTTGATTTTTTTGAAGTCACTTTCCAGTGACAGAACTGCACTGGTCATTATTTCTGTTATCACAAAAAAACTTTACCAGGATTGCAGGTTAAACCTCAACAACTCATGTTGAAGGACGGAGGAGAAATTATCACAAGAGAATGATTTTTCTGAAGGGCTCCAAAATTACTTTTATCCACTAAAAAAAAATCTCAATGAATCCCCTGGTAAGAGCTGTCACAGAGGCATGTCCTCTCCAAGCTGGGTGCACAGGAACGGTGAGGTCCTCTCAATACTGTTCACAGCAATGTGTCATCTTTAAGTCCACTCTCCACAATAATGAAAAAGACCTCTGCCTGCCACGGATTTCTCCTGCAGTCACTAGACTGTTTGCAACAGAAGAAACATCTGTCTTCATGGACAGGAAGTGCTTTTGAGTATGCCCAAGTATTTTTATTTGACTTCTGGAGCTAGATGAGCAACGAAAATAAACTGTGCTCCTCCCCATGGAAGGCATGACATTTCCAAACTGAATGAAATTATTAACTCATTGGAAAGCTGAGCTCAGTCCTCATACATACTTGCCAAAACCAAGAGAGCAGTGTTCGAATGCAGAAGGAAATGTCCTCTGCCCTTTGTCTCCATGAACAGAGCTGGTGATAATGTCCTGTGTTAAGAGAAACTTACTGCAAGTTATAAAGAGAAACTAGCATAAAAGAAGCAAAAGTAGCACAATCTTTGTGCATAACTTACATTTATCTTGCAAGGAATCATGAGGGACTTCTCCCTGGGGACTTTCTTCCAAGTCTCCGTAGTGCAAGACCTTGTGATTAGGTGAAAGTCGACAATACCAAAATTTGTCTGTTAAATAAATAAATTCAGCAAGGTCACTAATATGTCTTCATCAGCATTATCAATACCAATTACTGACAGCAAGCTTACTCAAACAAGGCGCTACAGGGAATGGCTGTCTTTTTTCTTTCAGAAGAAGAAATGTGTGGGGCGTATGGAAAGTAGGGCAGGGACTTTGCTCAGTAATTTTACTTCATTAAATGAAGCTGGCATTTAGTTACCCTTTTTTTATTGACTTAGTCAATGGCTCCAAAAATAAATACTGGCAAGAAACAATTGACTTTGTTTGACAAGATATTATATACCCTCATGGACAGAAGACTGTCAAAGTAACCATTGCTTTGAGCGGATAACTTTAATGTACCCATAAAAGCTTCATTTTTAGCACCCACTATGTGAAAATTAAACCCTGCCAGCTGTCTTGTGTGGGACACCCAAAAACTGATACATTTGAAATATCCCATACTTTATGAAAATTATGACTCATGTCTTTTTATAGACATGGGAGAACACCCCCATATTTATGGAGGGACTGGACATAATAAACATGCAAATATTTGAAAAGCAGATGCTACCTCCCTTGTCCCGCAGATAACGCAGCGCTTTGCATGGTCACAAATCTATGTGTGACCGTGCAGTCACACTCCAGTTTGCATTTTAGCCCTTCTTAGGAGATGTGTATTTACATCTCCTGCCAACTCCTGCTTTGCAGGATATAATTCCCCTTAACAGTATCTGTTAAAATCTGCTCCCACGAAGAACATCACCTTTGCAGAGCAAGGCCACCAAGCTGCCTACCATGCAAGGGTGGTGCTTGCCAACTCCCTTTCTGAAATGGCAAGAAGGAGGTTACCCTTCCTTGTCAGAGCATTTTCTATTTAATAAATAGATCACATAATGTTAAGCTGTCAAAAATACAATCTTGTTACATCCAAGCCATAAATCTCCAAAAGCTCAAAGCAAGGCTGGATGTTAAAATGCCAGCGGGGGGAGGGGGTTGCAGAGGGTTTCTCTGGCTCTGTGCTTCTCTCGTTGCTGGCGGCGCTGATGCTGTGCCAAGCATCAGCCTAAAGGACAATTTAGGGGAAATGTTAGCATTGACACAGCCCCGTGGTGCTGCAATCACCGGGAGCGAATGCAGACACAGTTTGGATAAAACGCCAGAGGAGCTGTAGAACCACCAGAGCCAGCAGATGTGAGCTCCTTTGGGTTGTTGGCAAAGGAAGGGCTTCTTGGCTCTGTTAGTAAAACATTGACTTCATAAGACCCAACTTCCTTCTAAAGGACACTCTCTAGTCCCTTGCCCAGCTGTTCAAAATGCAATGCAATAAAACACAGGGAAAGTCAATTCGGCTTTGAATGGCAAAAGTAGGCTTCCGCATGCCCCTCTAAACTTCTTTGTCACGGTGGGTAAAAATGTTTGCAGGGAGAAAACCCACACACTTCAAGCCACTTTCTAAGTGTGCAGCCTCTTCTACTGAAAGGTTTCAAAAGACGTTACAAACCGCTGGCAAAGGCTCAAAATTGGCAATGGACAAGATTCTGGTTATCTTCTTCACAGGCCCATTTCTGAAAGATTTATGGTAGAGAGCCTGAGATTATGATTTTGCAATACATACAGAAAGAGATGCTGAAATATAAGCATCCCTGGACTGTAAGCAGTACACGCAACGTTGCATAGCATGGGGTCAAGAGGAAAACCCCACTTGCAAAGCTTTTGTAGGGATTTTAAACTAGAGCACACAGGAGCCCTCATTCAGTAGACTCCCATCTGAAGAGCACACATGCAGTCAACTCGTCGGACAGTTTGTGTGTCTCAGAAGGATGCCTGTGAAACTTTCATAGATTCCTACCTTTTACAAGGAACTCTACCAGAAGAACCATATCAAAACCTGATGCTTAAAAAATATAACCCCTTGAATCTGATGGTAGTCCACCATGCCCCTTGCCCACTTAAAGAAAGCCTCTAATAACCGTAGCAGGAGGCTTCCATGTCTAGCTTAAACTGAACCTCATTGTTTATTAGGCTGTACGAAGGAATATACCTTTCCAACTCTAAACAATTATCAAAATAATAATTTTTTCTTTATAAAAGCCAACATGGTCTCACTACCTTCTCAATGACCTGGCCAGGAAGATGGTGCAACTGAAAAAAAAATACCATTAATGAATTCTTTTCAGTTTAGCACAAATGGGACTGGTGTTGTTAGCCAGGGTTTGAAAAAGTTTGGCTCTTTAACCTCCTAAGGGTTATAGTGCTTTTGTAACCTTAGTCCTGTCTCAATGCCCTGCTCCAATAATAAGAGAGGGGAAAAACGCCTCAGTGAAAATGTCTTTACTTCATTTTTAGGAAAGAGATGGGTTTTATAGGAAGAAACCTTAGCTCTGAAGGCTTGTGGAGCCTTTTACAGCAATTCCCCATAACCCAAGGTTAATTAAAGAACTAATAGCCATAGACTGTAACTTGAAGCATGTCCAACGTGATTCTCTTGTGGGCTCACTAATAAACACCATCGCACCACAGCTTTACTGTCAATAGGAAAACCCTTAAATGAAACCTACAAATGGAACTAATGAGGTTTCCTCAGCCACAGCCACTAATGACTGCACCGGCAAGGCTGAGGAGGGTGATCAGCACAATAGTGATAGGAAGTAACCCTTGCTTTTACAACCATCTCACCAGGTGGGTGGGTTTTTTTCAGCTGTACATGATGTTACAAACACTTTATCAGCCAATATCCCACTTAGGTGCGATCCCAGTGCCTTGGAGGGGAACAGTTTTACACAGCTCGCGTGTTATTTTACCGTAGTGCAGGTGCTGAACACAATTTTTCTGGTGAAGAGGTGTATAAAACAATGCCACACTCAAGAATTACACAAAATTGCTTCCACTGACAAAAAGGGTGAAGAAACCTTAATTACAGAACAGCATGTGGGAAGTGTCCAGCATTTACTTTCAGCTCTAAATTAATAAACAAAATATATTTTAAAAATACACAGGAGAAGCTCTTTTCTATTGTGATTAGAAAGTAGTGTTTACAAAACAAAGAAAAAAAATACCTTCCAACCCCCCCAGAGCTCTTAAATATAAGTCTGCAGGGCTGAAGTGACACAAGAGGCTTTAAAGACAGGAGAGGCATTTCTCAAGAGACCCTGTACACCGCAGTGGCCAGATCCGTGCCTGGTCCGGAAAGAGTGGAGTTTGTTTTGGCTTTAAGCCCAGTCTCATGAATTTGCCTCAAAGCTTCAGTCCCTGCTATAAGCTACAACTCTTATTTTGTGTCCACTCTTATTACACTTGCCTTTGTAAAACTCCTCAGAGCAAGCAGCTGTAGGGAGTGCAATTGCTAACCACAGAGTCTTTAGAGACAATGTGGGCTTGTGATTTCATTTTAATTTTCTGCACTTTTCAGACACTACGTCATTTAAATTTTCCAGTGAGTCCTTGTGTCTTTTAGCTCACTGACCACTGACGCAATCAGATTAAGGTTCTAGAGAATCTTCTTTGGGAAACTGAATTAAACATTCCGGTTTTTAACCTGAAAAGGTTTCATACAAATTGTTCTGATTTTCACATAATTGCTAGAGCAGTCAGTGGGTTAAATATATTGCAGCACATTGTTAAAGATTATAGATGAGGTTGAAAAAAAAAAATTGCAAATAATGAAATCAGCTACAATTTCGCTAGAAGAGTAGTATTCAAAACTGTGCCCAAATAGTGGGGCACAGAACATTTTGCTGATGGGCTACAGAGTGCTTGGCCATTCGCACAGTGCATTAATGGCCAGTGACTCATACGCCCTTAACAATGCTAGCACAGGTAAAGTAAGCGCTGTGGCTAGTAGAGAAGTGCTCTACAGTTAGAATCTGGGGAGAAAATAGCTCAGATATGCACAGATAAAAATCTAACAGCATTTATTTTATCCCAAGATATGTTACAGATTAATAAAGAAGTTTTTTGTTCAAAGAAAATCTTCCTCAGATTTAGCAACAGGAATACAGTTTAAAATATATCAGCGAAAACACAGCTATTTGTGTAGATTTTAGATATATGTACGTGGACTTAGCCTTTTTCTTTCATTGTGCTGTCTTTCTCTAATACAATCCTAGTGACACATTTTCACTCTAACTGGTCTTAACTGCTTAGATGAAAGCCAGCACGCCCTGCAAATGACTAGCGAATAATTGACCTGTGGCAATGCTGGAGGCAAATTTGGTTAACAGGTTCCTCTCAGCAAGTCACGAACTCACAGAATATTATTTTTTATGGGACTATGGAGGGTGGGATGGAGCAGCAGTAGCAAAGAGGCTTGGCAGAAAAAAGACAAAGTATGTGTTCTTGTTCAGAGGTGTGAGTTACTTATCCTAGCAAGAGATGGAAAACATGTCTTCACTTGATTTTTTTGTTTTAATATAAGCTTTCTCTTTTTAAGTTACTTCCATGGTGCCTTGTGTTTTTAATTTAATGGTGTGTATCACCCGGCTTCCCTTCCCTTCCAAAAACCACTGTTCAAGAAATCTCATGTTTGGCTGCAAAAACACTTCAATAACATGCAATTTCTTTATAATCTTTATAAAGCTAAAAGGGAAATTTATTTCCAAGAGTGCACCAAGCAACATAAACTACAAATGTACTGTATGACAGCATCAGAAGTATCTATTATCCACAATAAACCGCCTTTATCTGCTACTTAGCTCTACTGGAAATAATAACTTTTGGGGCTGTAAAGTGCTTTGCAGGCTTTCGCTTTAGTCTTCTTCCCTTTCTTTTAGGAATTAACTAAGGGAGGAGAAGGCTGGAGAGGTCTATCTGTCAGTTGATGTCCATAGTCAAGGAACAAAGTGGGGATTTGCAGAGCTTCATGGTCTGCTGTTGAACAATGACTAGAAGGGCAGGCTAGATTTTGCTGTTTCATTTCCAACTGATTAAGAGTGTTTAGGAAAAACAGGAGTTAGTGCTGCAGTTCTCCTGAAACCTTGCAAAGGAAAGGCCATGTATTCTTTGAAAGTGCTAAGGAACCTGCTGGGACAAAACCGATGTTTCTGAATTTGAGCTACAGAGAGATCCTGCTGATAGGATAATCCTGCGCTGAAATACAAAAAACGGAGATCTGACTACAGATACCTCACAGCTTAATCTTCAGCATCCCCCCAAGTGTTGGATTGCAGGCTTTCCAATGCCAAGTATAAATGAAAGTGTTTTGCCTCTTCTCAAAAGGCCGTAAGAGGCTGTAAACTCCCTGCTCATTTTTTTGTAAGTCAATTTTTAAAACTTGTTGTGACTAACCATGTGTGTCCTACCACACATTCAAACAACAGCCTTAACAGAAGTTTGCTCTGGAGTCTTTATCATGGAATAATGCCTGTTAATTATTTTTATGGGCAATTTAATGCTTTAAGCTTTTCCTGTGTAGGGCATGTTCAGGTTCTTCTCATACAATCTGTAGATTTGCAACACTTATTCCAGGATTGTCTCAAGGGGAAGAAAAAGAATCATAGGAGAGGTAATAGAAGCAGTATAAATACTAAAGTAAAACACCTACCTGATCTTACTACTCTTACAAGTAGGCTGCCACATAACAGGCAAATCATGATGCCTCACAGCACTCCTCATTTCTGTTTCAGCTCTATTTCAACCTGGATGGACCACAGCCCTCTGAGGGCCTTGGTAATGCTCCATGAAAAGTGAATTCAATTGGAGCAGTGGGCAGGTGATGGGGCTCCTGAACCCCCAGGTGTCACAGGGTACATGTACACAGAGGTGGGTTGGGGAAGAGGAGATGGGGAGGTGGGGGAAGGCTAGCAGAAGACGCGCTCAGGAATTTGGGACTTGTACTATTTTGATCAGGATATTCACAGGAATTGTCTGAAAGCTTGACTGTTCCAATGTTTAGCATCACTAGCTAAACCGCTGGTCCTCCATTCACTTCATCTCCTAGTTCTTGACATCCTGACAGCCCTGGTCTTGCAGCTTGCTCTGCTTGGTGTACAAGAGACCCTGAAGGATAAATGTTGATTTCAAGCTGCTTTTGCTCTGTGCCAGCTGCCACTATTTGCTATTTGGACTGTGCCAGGCATGGTACATACCTAAAAAAGGATCCCAATTGAATGGTCTGTATGTCGAACATGCTTGTGTTTGCAAACCATACTTGCTTCTTTCATTAGATTGCACAGTGTTAGATCTGACTGAGTTTAGCCCTGGTGGCCTCATGAAACACCATCTCCTGTAACGCTTTTGCCTTCTCCCTCCCTTCCAGGGGGATAATTTACACTTCTGTTTCAGGGAATACAGGGAGTCTAACATAAAGCACACACAACTCTCAAGGGCATGCCGAAACATGCCCTCCTAAATGGGCTTGTAGCTGACAAAACCCAATATATTTCAGAGAAGATCAAGTTCTTTGAGGCATGGTCATGTGTTTTATTTGTTTCCAAAGAATCGTGAACTTTTTTGACCTTGTATAAATATGACATCAAAGCAATTCATCTGGTGGCCTATACAATTCCTTTCATGATACGTGATACATAGCCACCTTCTCAACTATGGACCAGAAGATTATGTTGATTTTTTTTAAAATATCTTTTTTAACTTCAGCTCCACTCGTATAAATTGAACGAATTTATACCCCTTAAGGCTTCTGATCCTATAAATCATGAACTAACAACAGTTCAAGATAAAAATAAACAGTTTGTGTTCCTCTTGGAGATCTGCCAAAAGAAGAAGGGTTTGCAGCAAACCCTGCTCCTTCCCTCGAATTTCAGTCATTTGGATTAGGGCTCCGAGAGGAATAAAATAAACAACCCTCACTGCTGATAGTCAAACCAGACCATGCATTACTTTAGCTACTTTCAGTCTGTGAGTAAGTTGCTGAAGGGCAAACACGTATCGCACCTCCCTGTGAAATCTGTATAGAAAGTCACAGTGCAATATTAATGCTCCTTCCCTAAACTGTGCAGTGGGCTTCACAGGTGTTTGTAGGCTTGCCAGAGAGGACATAAAGCCGCATCAAAATTTTTCTGCTACTCAACCCCTTCAAAAAGGCTTTGAAATTTTCCAAATTAGCTTCCCTACATTAAGGAAAATTTTCTCCTTGTTTCTAAGGAAGGAGGCATTGCAGGGATACTTCTCTCTGTGAAAAGAGTAGTTTTCCCCAGTTGATCTGAGGGTTTCAAATACCGATCTTTGTCAGTTCTTACTCATAGCTTTTCTAACTTTCTAATTTGTATATTACAGGAAAACAAATGGCAATCTGAATCCCCACAAAATTAGGGGGTTTAAGAGAAATTTTTGGACACAACTTTTAATTAATCTGCTGAATTTACACTATGTCCCATTATTTTGTCTGGAGAAAAGTGTGCCTCTGAGGGGGGAAAAAAGCATAGAGTTTAACTGTATAAAATGAGCAGTAAATCTATCACTGAGCAATGACTCATAGGATTGGGAAAAGAATCTTCTCATGTCAATCAAGTATTCATCTGAAAGTACACAAATTACTGATCTAAGTGCTTTTTAAAAGTATATTTAAACACCATAATATATTTAATGTATATGGTAACATAAGATAAAGACCAAGGACAGGGAGTACTAGAGGGAAGGGTGCAGAATGAGCTCATCACATATATAAAGGTGGTCCAAGTCTGAGAGATTCAAATTCTGGCTACACCAAGTTTCACGTGCTATTCCTGCAGAGGCAGAGGTTTTGTTCTGAGATGAACAAGAAGCCTGGACATCCAGGCAGAAATCAAAATATTCAGTTCAGAGTGCAAGACTGCTGCTTGAGATTTTTGTCAAATGCTGGACTTGTTCCATGTGATCTGTGTGATGAAGCCAAAACCAGTTCCAGGGAAACACAGAAAATCCCACAACAACTCTAACTAGGAGATGCTTTCAGATGTCCCCTGGTAAAAGCAGTCAAGACAGCACTATAATCAAGGATCTTGCCAGTAAAAGTAGTATTCCTCATCTCAACTTTTAGACAAAAGTGACAATAAAAAGCCAGACTAGGCAGTCTGAGCTGTACCTTGCCGACGCCGACTGTTGAGTTTCCTAAAGCAGGTGCCCTCCACAAGTCGATTGAGACGTTGCTGCTTGATCAGTTCTAAGATCTCAGGCTGAATCTTCTCTTTGAGTTCCCTTGGGAAAGAGAGAAAGTAGGCACTTGTCAGATTCAATCAAAGACCATCCTCTTTCCTCTAAGACAGAGTCTCACAAGATGTTTCTGCAAGGAGTTTGAAGGGGACAACAGTCACAGGCAGGCCCAGGTCAGAATTTAGTCTGCTCCAGAAAAAAAACCCTTTTTTCTTACCATAAAGAATGGGAGTCAAGATACCGCTGTTGTAGACATCTCCCTGCTACAACATCAGTGTATGACTCAGGCAAATCACTTATTTGCTTCTTACTTTATTCATCTAAAAATAACACTTGCTATAACGCATCAACAAGGTTCTTCTGAGGCAAATAATGCTCTTTGATCGTAAAAGCACTGTGAAGCTTATTTGAGGGACTGTCACCTTTTCTTGCACGATCTTCTGGTGGTATACTTTACTAACACTATTATTTAGGACAGTACAAGAAGGCTAAAATGCATTCTGAAATTATGATGAAAAACAGCAAGCAATGCCAACGAGCTAAAATAATGACAAGCGCTATATGCTTGTTCTTAATTCCATGCCATTCAATTAAATCATTATTATCATAATTTTGTGGAAGACTAACCCATGACTAGGGATTGCTCAAGGATCAAACTTTACCCTTGCCCAGGAGCGCAGAAACCCACAGTGTGCTCAGAAATAATATTGTATAACCTTCAGAAAATCCATTCTCTACATCCTACTTTGATAAGAGTTCGACATGTCAAGAATTAGGCAGAAAACGTATGCACATAATATTTAAAGTTTGATTTCATACACCATCACATGGATTCACAGATGTCTGAATTCATCAGTTATATCCTCGCTTAGATTCATTAAGAATACATAAAAGACAGGTTTAAACATCAACTCGACAGCAAGCCTAGTAAGATTAAAAAATAACTGAATGTGTAGAGGATTTATAAAAAAAATGAAGCGTGTCAGAACCATGATTTTGCATTGCTGTGCAAATTAGGTAATACCAAGTATCATTCTGTCTGGCAATATGTTCCAGCAATCGTCATCAAAAGGAAGCGAAGCCGCGGTATCTCATAGAGACAGCAAAAATTTCTCTCTTCTTGAAAACTTAGAGAGACCACTCTCTGCTGATTTCCACATTCATTTGGATCCCATACCTTTGGTCTGCCAGACCTCTGCTGAAACCACTGGAGGTTCTCCGTTAGAAAGATCAGGCCTTTAAAGACAAATGCCATCTTTCCCCCAGGTATTAACAAAATGGTTGGAGTTCTTGATGCATAACCCACTGCATATTTACAACTGTGAACATCTAGCTGGTCAAAAATCAAGGAAGCATTGTAACTATAGAAACAGCCCACCTTTTGGGAATGTATTATTAGTCCATTAGGATAATTTTCAAGCACTTGTTTTCTCATTGGAAACTAAGATATGAATATGCTGAATGGTTAAACACCGTGATTAGAAGAATTTTGTGCTTGAATAAATGTCTTGCCTTTACCGAGGGGATGAGCTTCCCCACTCCTCAGGTTAAGAGCCGGGAGCAGGGGCTGAGGGGAACAGTGTTATAACACAGCGTGGATTACTCATCAGTCCAGGCTGCAGACTAAATCTCCAGATGGATTGGTTTCAAACATTCAAGACTGGTATAGTTTGATATTTAGGTAGTTTAATTCAGAAATTGTATGGTTATCATTAAATAGGCATTAAAGTTATCATAACATCATAGTTGTAAGACACTGCTAGAAAACCAAAAACGAATGGGTCACCCAGCACATAAACATCTGACTGTTTGCTCATAGTATTCCCTCTTCTGTCCTCTAAAGCCTTGTCTGTCCTTTACGACCCAGAGGAAGAGAAAGATTTTTAACCAATCCAAAAATAAACAGGTAATCCTCTCTGGAGTACTTCACTGTCTAAGGCAGACTTTCCATAGGAGGAAGCGGGGTAGGAAAGAAAGGACACCTTCTGCCTCTTTGCTGATGTGCTCTACACATGTGCATATATTTGCTCTCACAACCATGAAGAGTAGTACTCTCTTCCGTTTTACAGCCCCCATACTTGAACACACAGAGGTTGTGGAGACAACTCATTACTTCACAGAGGAACAGTCTTCAGTGACACACCATAAGTCCATCCATCCCTTGCCACGGTCACCTGCACTTACTGTCCTCAGCAGCTCATGCCAACACATGGTTACACTGACTTTATATGGTTGTCAGCTATTTTTCAGATGCTGTGACTCCAGATACATTTTTGCAAGGTGATCCTGCCCCTTAGTGCTCCTCACCACCAAGACTTCTCTTCCACCACTTCAAGGTGACAGAAATGGGGCAGAACAATCAAACCACAGCACACAGTTAAACAAAAGATGTGTTGCTTTGAATCTTTGTATTTCCTTCAGAAACGCATCTCAAGGCAAGGGAGTTCAGTTCCTCGAGGTCAGTGTCTAAAGACAGGAGGGTTAGGAAAAAAATCTCTGTACACGAAATAGATTTTCCTGCCTAATTTTAAAACCAAATGGGATCAGTCAGCTAAAGGAATATCATAAATGCAAATATGTTTTGGTGAAAATTTTATTTGTTGTCTTTCAGATGACATCGGATTAGCAGTTTGTGCCTTGTGAAGAGAGAGAACAAACTCAGAAAGTCTGAGGAGACAGCAGCTTTAAAAATTGCTATCAGTTTCCCACTGTGTTGCTGTCACATAAGAACGGCAAAAGTTAGTGAGCTGGTAAGACAGAAGGGTTGAGGGAATCACACAGTAATATATATGATCTCTAATTTTCTGATCTCACCGGTCTCGGCGCTATAGGCAATACTGACAACAGTTACTTGCTTTTAAAATAACAGACCTGAATTGTTGGCAAACCTGAAAATCATTAGAAATTAGTTTTAAATTATTCAAATGATTCAGCACCAGCTATATGTCTCCCCAGCTTTTACTTTTCCAACTTATAAAGACTATATCTTGTTAGCTGTTTTCCTTCCAGGATGGGGCATACTACAGACATTTAAATCATTACAACACAACAGAAGAGTGATGCCAGAACTGCTTTCATGTGTTTTGTCCTTTTTATCTTTCTGGCTTGTAGCTATGCCCTCTCCTAATCACTTCATGCATTCAGAGCAGGCATTAGTGACTCTTGCTAACATTGCAGAGAAATCTGTGAGAGAGAAAGCTGGAAAGCATCCAGATCCCTCCCTCTATCTCCCTGTATGTTGCTGATGTCCACACAGATGTTATTTAGCAGTGGCTCCCTGGCTGACATTAACTCTCTTTTAACCAGCAAGCCTCCACTTGGACATGAGAACTTTATCCAGCATTAACTCATCTCTGTTGCCATTTAACACGTCAAGGAGGTCTCTGGTCCTCTACAGGCCCACAGGATTTCTAGACACCTTCTTCCATAGCCATTCAACACAAGCCAGTGATACTTTACAATTTTGCTGTGGGATGACAGTTTGGATGATCAATAATGATCCCAGAATCTTGAATCGATTCTGTTCTGAAAGACTTTTTATTTGAAATTAAACAAACTTCATCTCACTTGATACAATGCTCATTTAAAACAAACAACTCACCCTTCCAAAACAAGGTGGTTGTAGTTGCAAGGATCTAAGGCAACACTTCCCAGCTGACATTCAAAACCAACTTAACTGAAGCTTCTCTCGTCCAGCAGCTTGAAATCTTAAAACTTCAGTGCTTCATACAATGAACAGAGAAGAAAGACTTCTATCATGTTCAAGGCACGAAAAAACACCACCTGATTGCCATATTCTCATGCAGAATTAAACAAGGTCTGATGAATTTACATTCACCATTGTGTGCAACTTCTTTTAGCATATCTGCAAGGCTGTAAAATACACAGCACAGCCGCGATTGCTCTCTTCACTCACAGTCTCTTTCCCTACAATGAGGCCATGATTCTGTACTTCGATCAATTGTGCCATCTATGCAATTTGAGAGAGTTCAGTACAGGGAATCAAATCAAAGGGGAAAATGAAAGAACTGTTCCTTTTCACAGTCAAGAATAAGTGATCACGGATGCAATCAAAATGCAAATGCATAGAGTTAAAGCTCTGCAAATGCAGTTGTGATTGCTTAAACACCTTATCGATTTATTTAGCCTTTATAGCCTTTAGGCTTAGACTTTGTCCTGAATCTGAAATGAGCCTCTGGTAACACTTCAGATGCTTTTAACTATTTGTGTTGGCTGTTTCACTCATTCCGTGATGGGGAAGGAGACTCTCCACACTGTAGCAGCAACTTGCCAGGGTGATACTGGAAATAAAGAGCTTGTAGAGGGCACTGACAAGTTTCACGAGGCTAGGCGATGGTGCGAGAGAATATAAATAGTTGACCTGTATCATACTTAAACAGTTGACTCATAGGGAAGGCAGGGAAAACAAGAAGCTTTGGGGACCAGCTTTGCAGTACCGAGTGGCTTTGAACCACTAAATGTTGGAGGGGATTGGCAGGGGATTTCTGAGCAGCGTAATGATGCAAAACTGACTGGAACCATTTGTAGCTTTTTAATTGATGCATTACTGTGAGTGACACCAGTTCTAATTGGGCATTAGGTCCTATCTTCTAATACACTGAAAACATAGAAGCAGCATTCCCCCTTTGATCCACATTGGTATGATTAAAATTTAAGTGTGTAATTCCACTTAGCTTATGCTTCCGCTGTTGCCCTGTTGCCCCCAGAGGAATGTGTCCCCAGAGCTTGTGCTTAGATATCTGTATCCTTTAGAAACAAATCAAAATTAAAATCCTGCAACACCCTGGTACAAATCCTTCTCTACACCTTTGCCTTGAAAAGGAGAATCACGAGCCATTCCACTTGCAACATGGTCAGGATCTCATGCCATTTCAGCCGATACCTCTGGAGTCCTCACCATTTCTCAGCTGATCTCAAAAGATCCCTGCTATTCTCAGCACAACATTTGCGCGCCACAGAGTCTGCATCTGTCCCGTGCCATCAGTTCAGACACAAGCCCAGAGTTGGTCCAGAGCACGGTGCGGCCTCCATTTCCCACGTAACAGAACAAAGCGTATTCTGAGAAAGGGGAAGGAGCTACGGTGGCAATACCAGCATTTGATGCTTTGCAGTAAACAACAAGGAAATGAGAATCCTGCTGGCTAACTGCCAGAAGGTAATGCCATAAACACAGTCATACACAACATCACTCTTTTGTGGAGTCAGTGTGTATCGGCTCCTCTTCTTCTGGGCTTCTCCCTGTGTCGCTCAGAGAAGTGACATTTGGAATTTTTACAGGCCCTTGGACAGAAGACAAAGTTGTGGTGTTTGCTGTTTTTTTTTTAAAGCATCTACCAGCACCAAAAGCAGGCTCACAGTCACGCAAAGCTAGAAAATGTCGAGCATTGTTTCACAGAAATAAGCCATGTGAGACCCTGTAGGGATTTGCTGAATCTGGTTTAACCGAACTCAAAGAAAAAGTTCTGATTCCCAGTAGAAGAGAACATAATGCACTTCAAGCAGATGCTGCACTACTGCTTTTGAGCATGGTCCCTGGACAGCATTCCTCCTTGGTTTCCCCCAGAAGAGCTCAAAAATGTCATTCACGTTTATTAATCCTTCCATGCAAAAACGAGTGGGAAGAGAAGGTAGTACTTACAGAATCGGACGAGACTGGAAATCTTCCTGGTTCATTCTTTCAGACTGGCGTATTTTCAGTATTTCTGTGTAACTGAGGTTCTGAAGCTTGCTCTTGAACTGATCCAGAGAGCTAGGCTTGGTAGTGAGCGCTCTCATTATCTGTTCTTTCACTACCTGCATTACCTGTGGTTGACAAGGAAAGAAAAAGAAAACCTATGTTAACACTTTCTTGCATGTTTGTTTCAAATATGATTCTGGGTCACAGTAAGGTTTCTAGGTATAGAAGACGATTAGTGCTCTGTCGTCTCAAGACAATTTCTCAGCAGCATAACCAGAAAATAAGCCAACTTCTGACATGGCATCACAACTTACAGCAAAAGCTCATCCATGCTCTAACAAGAAAATTATTATTTTTGGGGGGTGGTGGGGAGGGTGTCACTAATTGCTTGGCTGTCTCCCTAGACAGCTAAATTACAATTGCTGGTTACAGGATTTTAAGTCCTGCTCTGTCCATGGCTTGTGCCCCCATGGTAGCAGTATTCTGGCTCTTCTGCGTTCTGAGCTGAGATGATGTTCCCATCATGTCGGGGACAACACACACAACATCAGACTTCTAACAGCAAAAAAAAAGCTGTGAAGTCCTAAGGAGACAACTCAGGGCACAGATTCACATCCTGACTTCTGCCAGCTCAACCCAGGTGAAGCGCACAAGCCGCAGGGGCCAGTCAAACTGCCCACAAGAGAGACTGCAGGGAGTTTTTCAGGTCTTACAGCTCTCCTGCTGGGTCTTCAAGCTGCTCTCCTGACCAGAAGGCAGTAGCACAGAGACGCTAACTGCAGCCTGTTGCTTCTCTTATTCCTTATGCCCACAGGTGATGGGCACATACTGAAAGACAGGAGGTTCCCCCTGGACATCAGGATACACTTTTTCATTGTGAGGGTGACCAAGCACTGTCACAGGTTGCCCAGGGAGGTTGAGGGGTCACCATCCTTGGAGATATTCAAAAGTCATCTGGACATGGTCCTGGCCAACTGGCTCTAGGAGGCCCTGCTTCAGCGGTGAGGTCAGACCAGATGACCTCCAGAGGTCCCTTCCAACCTCAACTGCTCTGTAATTCTGTGAGAGCCTTACGCTGCAGACACATCATGGCCATATACAGTGAACGAAAGAGAACTTGCTAAAAGAGATCATTAGTCCAGGGAGAAAGAGAGAGAGAGAGTAATTTGCCAAGGATATTACAGGATTGCTCTTGAAGCAACACCATAAACAATACAAACCGAAAAATGAGAATGAAGGATGGCTGGGCAACAGCCATCTATCTGCATATTAATTATTTTATCAGGAGAAAACTGCTGAGACACAGTTAACTAAGGGGAACTGCTTGGCTCTAGTTGAAATAAATACATATCACAGATTACTGTATGTCTCTCCACAATCTTAAACTCATTTTCTTGGTGCTGGTGCAAATCACACACTTTGAAATATTTATCTGATGCTGTGCTTAAGTTGGCTGAAAAAATCAATTTATCAGACTTAGAAAGGTCCATCCCACCCAAATCCAACAACTGAAAAACAGTAGGAAACAGTAGCACTCCCCTGGTATCAAAGTGGGTGTGACAGAAATTAATAGCTATACAGAGGGCAAAAGCTTTTTCTGCACTGTTATTTTTCCTTTATTCTTTCATCTTCACCATGTATCTTAAAACAGAAGCTCAGCCCCTCAAGGGTTCCCTAGTCACTCCAAAACCTTCTCTTTTCACATGAATATTTCATTGCTTGACATGTGTTGCCTCAGCCTTCTAACTCATTGCCTGCACTATGGTTTCTATTTTTGCTTCCTGAGATGTAGCTCATTTTAGCCGTGTCCAGCAGGTGAAACTAAGCAATTAAAGAACTGAAGATAATCATCTTCCTTACTACAGGGACTACATCCATCACAGAGATTTACTTCAAGAGAAGCAAGATGTTTCTCATAAAGGTGTTGGCTCAGGTGGACAGCAAATGCCTTTGCCACGTTTCTACCCCCTGGATGAGTCAACCTGCTCCTGCTCACTTGGCTGTGGCCTTACTTTGAAAACATCCTTGCAATTAGCATCCTACTCTTGGTAAATCATGCAAACCTGGCCCAGACAAAGCTGACCTCCACTCCATCCACTCCTACAAGTCTAACAGGTACAGTGCTGTGTATTCAGGCAAGTCTTCTAAAACTTAGTTCGATGATAAAATGCGATACTGAATTCTGTACTCTGTATGCTGTTCATTCCATTTACACAAGTATTTGTTCTCAGATGGTGTCCATATGCAGCCAGATCCCTCTGAAGAGTTACTTAGCTGGTCTGCCAGTGGGAAATAGCTACTTCCCCATCAGAAAGAAGAACTCCCCACTGCCATCCCCCTGCTTAGAGGGATTAACACCTCCTTGACTGCATTCAGAGTGCACTCACCAGACTGTCCACATCAGTTCAAGTAAGAAACGTGCTGTCATGCCTCAGAAATGACAAACCTGAAGGCCAAACGAGTCCTGATTGTTGATGGATCGCTCCACTGGCCCCTAAGGTGAGTGGCATCCTCCTACTGATTTCACTGGGTCTTGGTTTAATACCTAAAGGGGCTTAGGAAATGTAATGAAGGAAACGTCCTCAAGGAAGACTGGGAAAAAAAATGAAGCAGACAATCCCAGTGACAAGTTGGATGTTTAAAAATATCTTCCTCTTTCTGCCTTCCTGACAATGACTACTAATTGCTGCTAATTAATTTTAATTTATATTTTATACATTTATATATTATTAATGAGGATTAATTATTTTTAACCACCATACTAGGGCCAGGAATGGAGAAAAGGGGAGAAACTGTAAACCTTTCCTGTTGAAAATGTATTCAGCTATTGGTATCTCCTAAGAATAGTGTATAAGCCCCGGTGAACTTGGCTTAACTTTTCACCCTCCCAGAGAACATGACATTCAGCCGCTGGCTTCACTTCTGCTTTCTCAGGCCTGCTGAGAAGTTGTACCGGACCACTTTATCGTAGGTGGTTTTACAGTCAGCCTGCAGTCAGCATTTCTGCATCATCATGCAAGAGAAGCATGCAAAAACCAGGTAGCTTAATTCAAACACATAAGCCCCATCGCCGCTCATGGGATCAAATTCCCTGTCTATTAGAAAACAACAAATTATCACCATTTCAAGCAGACAGGCACAGTATAACTGCTAAACTAACCATTCACTGCTATATTAACTATCACCACCATTATCACCTTGATTTTTCAGTACTAAACCAGATTTGCAAGGAAATATAGTCCTGCAATTGCTTATGCATGGAGAAGTTCCAGTTTCATGCATTCTTTCAAGTACCTGTACAGATCTGGTATTTTGCTTACATATACATTTAGTTTCCTAAATTCAGGCACTCACACTGGGGAAACTGCCTAAATAAGTAGTTTTTCCCCTAAAATAAATGGACAAACAAATAAGGGAATACTGTGTTTTAGGCAGTTGCATGTATGTAGATCTTCTTTTCAGTCTGATCCCTGAATCACCATCCGTATGAAGCCACACTCGTTCTCGGCTAAACAATGCAAAGGAGGGTCAAGTTCAAGAAGACTTGGGGCGCTGTCATTCACACTTTGCGGCTAAACCCTTGTGTCCTTTCTCTGGTGGTCACTGTTGTGGTTAACATGCAAACAACGCAAATTCCTCTTCTTTGCTATGATCTGGAAAGTTATTCACAGGGTATCATCAAAGAGCGCCTTGGTTTAGAGGCTCCCCTTCCTTCCGAGACAGAAGGCAGGAAGCGTATGCCCCAGGCCCAGTACATAAGGGGGTGATCATTTGCCTTGTAACATTTATAGCCAACACTATTTAAGTAGCCGTCCAAAATGTCAAAGCTGCTGATTGCATTGAGTCTCCTGAGCATTTGGGGATCACTGCCAAGAACTTCTAATCTGTTCAGTTTCCAAAGCTGAGTTGCCAGACCTTGATTACTGCTGTCTGAGAGACAGCAGCAACCCTTCCTCCCCATGTGTCTGACCTTACAATGAAATTAAAGGTATTCTCTACTCAATGTGATTGTACGTAAACACTGTAGACAGTTGTTTTAATTACATTACGCTTTGCTACTCTTACTGAGAAATGAGTGTTTCAGAGGGCACATTTGCTTTAAATCATGTCCTTTTTATCCAACGACCTCCTGTATGGTAAAAGAAACCCTAGTTCTGCATTGCAATTAAGACAGGTAAATTTTCTGAAGGCACAAAGAGAAAGACAGTGGAAAAAAAAAGAATACTTTTTTTTGTTTAATCACAGACGACCTTATTCCCCTTATTCTGTATTTTGTATCCATCTAACATGTCTTGTATTTCTACAGTCAGAATCACCATAACATTAAATAATGTATTTTTCGTTAAGCTGTTTTAGCCTAGCTTTGCGTTTAGCTTATTTGACCCCATGTCTGTCATACCACATTCTGACTACTTTGCCTCTCCAACACTTACCGCCCCTTTTATTCTTCCTTCTCTCTCTTACCATGACAACTTTTGCCTACACAAATAAAGTCTCTTCCTTTCAGGATGGAGCAGAGGTCTGAACACTTGGGCTCTACAGCAAGAGGACAAAGTAAAAAGGGAGAAGTTGTCAATGTCAGAAAGAGGAATTTACCAGGGTCGAACTCTACAGCAACCTTCCCGCTGGCCGCATTTCAGCGGCTTGTTTGCAACTTGGGAAAGCACAAATCTCTCTACTCTATTTACCCCATACCAATGCAAACTTTGTCCTTAGCACTGACTGGAGAAGACAGGCTGCCATCTCAGACACCTACCATTGCCTGCAAGCTTCTGGATATTTAAGTCTGAGCCTTCCACTCACCAGACACACTATTTCTGTGAACTCACAGCACCAATCTTCTCAGAAACCTCCCCCAGAAAAGCCTGAAGGGCTGGATGTTCACAACAACCCATCTGTGGAGCACCTGGACAGGAGATGAGCCGTTCTCATAATTTCCGCACAGTATCAGTGTTTCTTTTGAATAAGCATGCCCTTTCACATGTAATGACATTCCCACAGCAGCAAGAACACATCCAGAGACCATCACAGAAGCCACTGAGTTGTACCTCTAATATCTTGGGGCATACGTTACACTGATTTTTGCTTGGTGACCGACTCGGGGGTTGTGTGTGTCAGTATGCTACGCTGACTGACTGACGTTAACCTTGACAGTCCACCTTTCTTCTGCGCAGACAAGACTTAGGTATAAATCCTCAGCCCACGTTACAATGATGTGCTTAGTTCAGTGCTTTTCTAATTTGGCTCAAAATCAGCAGGTAGCACAAGGCATGATTCCCACATCTCATTGAAACATATGACAAAAGAGCTGCCACCGGATTGCACTGCATCCAGAGACACCCCTCAACAACCAGACTTGAAGCATCTGAGATGGGAGAAGTTTTAAGGCTGTGCTCACCAGCTTTTCCACGTGACCATTCAAAAACCAACAAGCCAACAAAGAGAAAACTGGAGGAAAGAGACCTCTTTGCAAATCAGTTGTCAAGAATTCATACTTAGTTTCCTTCCAATCTAAATGTTCACAAAAAGAAAAAGCTTGGTTTACACAGGGTAAAAAATGAAGGAGAAAACTTCATTTAGTGATTGAGATCCAGCTTCATCATTTCATTCACAATGGGATTTCCTTCAGTGAACTCCACGGAGCAGGCAAAAATAAGGTTGTAGAATGAAATGGCCATATCATTCTTAATGAACAGTGCTTACTGACAAAGGAGGCCATAAAGACAATCTAATTCTGAAGGGAAAGGAAATTACTTCAGTTTACAAGCAACCTGTCAATGCCTTTAATGAAAACTTTACATGTTTAACGTGTGCACCAGGTAATTCAAGACAATTTTTAGACTGTTCCAAAGGATAAATTATCTTAACTAGATCAATGGTTATATTTTCAAAGTACTCAGAAGAGTCATCCTGAGAGACTTCAAGGTTCTTGGAAGATAATTTAATGTTGTTTTTCCCCCCCAACTCCACATATTGCAATCTGTGAATTCACTACACTGGTCTCTCAGCCACAGCCTGCGTCAAGCCTTCACTCCACGTTCCTTTAGAATATTAATCCAAACACGCCATACTACACAAGTATATTTAAACTCAGTGCTGGCACAATTTAACCACTGACAAGAGACTCCAAAATTCCAGACGTTTTTTCTATTACAGCTGTGTCCTCTGGAATTACAAAAAAACCCCAAGTTTTCAATCTCCTTAACTATTCCAGAACACAAGGACAGTTACTGTAGCCAGTGATAAAGAGGTAACTCTAAGCTGTCTGGATGCACATAGCCACAGGAATAATTAAGTTGATTCATTTGCAGGCAGCAGGATGAGAAAGTGGCTGTCAGAGGATTTAGCAGGTATAAGCTCTGATATACTTTATCTCTTCACTTTCTGCAGAATTTAAAACCCATTGTGAAAAAAAAGTTTGTGTTGCTGGGGTTTTGGCTTTCCTTTTTTTCTTTCTTTCTTTTTTTTTTTTTTTAAACTCTTACACTTGTGATGAAGTTTTTCTATTATGAACCAGGGTATCTTTCAGTCTGCAGAGAAGAGACTTGAAACAATGCAACGGCGTGGATCAAGATGAGCAGTCTGTTTCCATGTGATATCAGTGTCAACATCATTACCCAGTTCAGCGATGGCCATTGCTTTGAAGGAATACCTCGCACGAATAAATGAGCACACCTAGCAGCAGTGATGATGGAGCTGAGAGGTAGGCGATGTGACAGCATTTCCACACGAGGTGTTTAAAAGGTCTATCACAGGTGTCAGAAAACTTAATCATGTAGTAATAGGTCTCTTCAGTATGAAAGTTTGTTTAGAGCCTCAGAACCCAAACAAATTGCCTGCCCTCTAGTGAGAAAAACAGGGAAGAAAACTTGAAGGAGCTTGACAGTGCACTGGATCCTGAGATCCAGAAAATCAAGTTAAAAAAGCGAAAGAAAGAAAGGCTGAACATGAAGTGAGGCCGAAAATTGTTTTCTATTTCAGAGCAGTTCTTGATTTTTCCAGAGTTTTATGTTCCCTTGACTAATGAATCACAGGTGTGGGAATCAAGATTGAAATCAAAGAGTTCCTGGGAACTGATGGGCTAAGACTGTCATTAATCCAAGACTACGACAGAGGGGATAGAGGATTCATCACCTTCTTGTAAGAAGGGAGGAAAAACAGCTTCAGGGCCGTGAGCAACCTGAAACAAAGTGTGAAAAGGAGGCTGAGAAAAATCAAGGAAGGAATCTGAGGAGTAACTGCATCTGAAGGAGCTGATGCAAAACAGTTCAGTTCCTGGCAAAAGATTCCTGGCTTATCCTGCTGTCGGATGGGAGCGTTTTGTAAATTGAGTTTGGTGCAAATGGACCACTAATTGCCGCACTCTGTTATATTACTTGCCTGGGACAGTCCACCTCTGCAGGAAGAGCCCATGGCCACAGCTTGACCTGGCACTTTTCAAAGTAGCTCCCGAGATTCGGTTATCTACACTGATTATTTTTCCTTTGGACATTTTTTCCTTCCCCTTTTCCCTTGGATACACAGATCCTGATGGAGAAGCACTGGATACCAGGGAGGCCTCCAGTTCCTCTTCAACATTACTATTTATTTGCTTAATTAAAGACAGGAACAATGGCAGAAGGTTTGGCTGGGAGCAAAGAGCAGTTTTAACTTAATGGAGAAAAAGGCAAAAAGCTATCAAAAAATTCTGCTGAAAGGTAATATGGCTAAAGGGATGGGCAAGAAGATGATTTTCATAATGAATGTTAACAGATTGGAGTAGACAAAGGAAAAAGAAAGGCAGGTAGAAGGAAGGGCATTATAAACACAGAAAAGTGACCAGAGCAGGTAGAGAGGTTCCAGTAGGGAGTATCAGCATGTGGAAGAAGGCATCTGGTTGACATCTTGCAAGATGGAGAAGTTTGAAGGGAAAAAAATACTGTGGATCTGGCAGATGCATTTCAATAGAAAATGAAGGCTGAAGGAAAAGAAGAAATGAGATTTGGTAGAAGATCAGTTAAAAGGAAATAGGAAAAGAAAGGGTAAAATATGGGGGGAAATGATGTATTTATTAAAAAATTACAGCTCAGGAAGCATCTGGCTGAAGGGAAACCTTCCTTAAGGACTGGCATGAGGAAGCTGAGGGTAAAATTTAAAGTAATAGAAAAGGAAGTTAACAGCAGTCCTTTACATACTTGAAATTCATGTGAATTTAGAATCTTCATCAAAAACCATGTAAAAGCTGTGCATAATGGTTTTTTACGATTTTGGTAAAAGACAACGTGAAAGCAGACCACTGGCTGCTTGCAGGGCTAAAAGCAGATGCTACCCTCAAATCCAAGGGGTGCATTCAAAACAGTGCTAGTCTAAACACACACGTCAAATACTACTTGTTTGGGTTGTATTGGGCTGAAACAGGAATGACTGATAGACAGGAAACCTCTTCCCCACATTTAATATTTGCAGAATAATATTTGCATCAGAAACAATGAATAAATTTATTCCCTGTTTGTGCTTTGTGCCTTGAGGTAAGCAAAGCAAGAAATAAGTGCTGTGTGACAAAGCGTTTCTGCCTCAGTAAAATGATGTGCAAAGTTAAAATGACAGTTTTTGTAAACTTCCTCGTTAGTTAATTGAAGTCTTAGGTCAGCCAATATTACATTATTTCCCCCAATGTCTGACAACCTCCTCTGGCAAAATAAAACATGCACAAAATCATTTGTGGGCGGCATTTAATCCAGGGCTTTTCACAGACAAAATGTACTGATCGTCTCAAACAAAATGTTAAGTGAGGGGAGGGGGAAAAATGAGGAGATATTTGTATCCTTAGTCATATACCAATGTAATAATTAACATGTCAAATAACACGCTTGTGAATTCTAAAGGAAAATAATACAAGGGTTACCCATGATTAGGAACATACATTTGGGTGCCGCTTCCCTTAAAATACACAGTGACATTAAATGGCATGCACTAAATGAAAATGAACTGTAATATACTGGAAAACAGACGGTTCTACAAAAGGAAAGCAAGGACAATATTCTTATAGGTATTTTTTCAGATAATAAAAAATCAAAGAACTCAAGTTCTGGGTATTAAAACTCTTTGAACAGGCAGAAAACCAGGAAAAGTGGGGGACCAAATTTTTTAAAAAAGGGGAACAGAAGGGGCTGGAAACATTGCTCAGTACATCTGATAGTTGGATAAAAATGTAAGAACAACACTGTATTACAGATTCACATCTTCCTATCTCCTTTAGCTGAGATAAAAACAAAATAAAGGTGTGACCAGCTGCATTTCTGGAAAGATCTCCAGTCTCTATTTCCAGTGCAAACTACTGTGTTGAGGTCCACCCTGTCTGAGGTATGAATGGCCACGTGGAATTGCACGTGGTCCAAGCCTGCCACTGTCCCTGCTTGCATTGTCCCTTTCCTTATCTCCAGTCAACTTCAGGGACTCTTCAGCTCCACCTTTAAATGGAAGGGGAGTCCGTGCACCAGGTTCCTGTCTTTTAATACCAAAAGAAATGGAGATCTCTAATCATCCAGGTGAACCACCAACACACCAGCTAACACAAAGCACCAGGCAATATGAGGACAGCTTTTCTACCACTCCCCTTCTTGCCTCTCCTCTTTGCTAACCTTCTACTCCTAAACCCAACAGACCTTGAAAGTCCATCTACTGTGTCTATAATGAACTCCACTTCTGTTGAGTAGCAAATTCTGCAGCTCTATCACCTACTTATTTGTGATAGGCTTATTAATAAAAGACTCCAGCAAGTCCAAAAGAAGTTGGCCCACAACTCAAATAGTAAATTTCCTTATTTGGGTGTTTCTACCTAGCAAAAATTACCAGAAAGACTGAAAATGTGTTTTTGGATTCAGTTCTCTGAATCAGAGGACTAGATTATGCACTCAGTTTTTCCTGATGAATGGAGAAGCCACATGTTCAGTTCACGGTGTTGGACTATTTAATTCAATCTTCATTCAACCCAGTTATTTGCACGTCCTTCCAGTTATGGTAAATTATTGGGCTGAACATCTAGGAATCATGCAAGAAGCCAGTTGTGCAGATGTACTATTCCTCTGAATGAACTTACATGTTGTTATGCATCATAATTTATAACAAATAAACTGTAATAATTTTTAGGTGAACCCTTGTTTTCACATTCATGTCACTGAAGAAAGCAGTGAGCTGAAAAACATGTCTACAGCACAGCAATTTTTGAGCACGTATCATATTAATAACCATTTCAAGTGATAGTGGCATTGATATGAGAGAGTCCGGTCAGTGCCACAAGAATAAAAATAGTTGCATGAATTAACTGAATGATTCACAAAAATACACGAAGCAATGAAAAGATTAAATCCATCGTGACTTGTTAGATGTTAGCTACAAAAATTATGCTGTAAATCTGGAGCTCACAAATTACTGACTTGACAGATCATAATAAGTGCTGTCAGGACTATTACAAACCAAGATGTGCTCGGAACTGCCAAACATACACAAAAAGTCTATGTCCAAGAAAAAGGAAAAAAAAATGTTTTCCTCACCATTTTAAAATGTTCTGAAATTACTGAATAATACCTTTAGAAAATTCATAATTTTGGCAGTCTAGTCCAATGAGATCTTTGCCTCAGGAGTTATATCATTACTGTGCTGGTCATATAAATAAGAGCAATGCATATTATTTTCCCCCTTGAGTTGTGGCATATAACTGAGCATATAAAGAATCAACTAGATTATTCTTAGAAGGAGAAAAAGCACAGATGACATGTTTTTCCACTTCTCATTCTAAAAATTGCAGTGGAATGTTTTATGGCTTCAGAGACCTCTATTTTTGATTGCTGCAAATAAGCAATCTTTTCTCCTCCAGATCAAAGGGAAGCTTTTTTGGGATCTATATGCAGTACAGGGAAATAAACTACTCCCCAGAATAGATAGCAGTGATTTATCTGAAGTCTGACACTAACATCAACAATTCAAAAGCATTCAATCACCTCACTTTGATTACAAAACTGATCTGCTAACTAGAGAAATTAGGAATAGAACAAACCAATTAGATTACCCAATCCTTTGCTTTAGGAACAGGATACGCTTCCCCAAGCACAGGGCAAGCCATCTACAGGTATGTGAAATCTTAACTAGAGACATATCAGTGACATCAGACCTGTGTAGACTGGTCACACTGCTCCATCCCCTTCACTACGAGTATAGAAAGCACCTGAAAAACCACACTTTCTTCCTTCCAGTGAATACTATGTCAATACCACATTCTCAGTTTTGTATTTTCCCCCCGTTTCTTTTACTCATATTAAACCAATTAAATCAAATGGAAATTTTCTCACAGAAGGATTAAGACAAGATTGCAGTATCCGGCTTCAAATTTACTTCCCATTATCGATTTGAAACTACAAATGACATACACAGAAACATACACATCTCCAGAAACACATTGATCCTGCCTGGAAGGGTAAATAATGTCTTAAAATAGTGTTATTTCCAGTAACCAGCTAGTGAGTTATGGATGGAGAAATGCTTACAATCTTCCGGTGATGAAAACCTATTTCTGTAGTAACTTGAATGCAATCATTGCACTTCTTCCCACACTCTCATAAATCACCACTTCTTTCCATATTGTCACTAATCTACATTTCTAATAAGCAGGCAGACTCCTCCTTCCCTACAACTCCATGACTATTTACTTTGTGTTTTGGGCAGGAGACATATTTAGAATTATATGCAAGCTATTTGTTTTCCTTTGAAACGTTAGTGTCAAATACTCTGCACTCCAGATTGCGGCAGTCAACAGAAAAAGGTATCAGACACATCCTGAAATTCCCCTACTGCCCCACACATGATTACACAGAGGATTTACTTTGGTAAATTTGCTCAGGTCCAGAAAGAAGGCAAATGGACATGTCATACTAGGGTGAACATGGTCCAGTGACACTGACATAGTGTGTCCAGACACCTGTTTCACATGTTGGTAACTAGAACTGAGGCTAAAATATGAGGATGCTATTCCGCTTTTTGAATCTTCTGTGTAATTAGAGCACAGCAAGAGCATGTGAGGCAATGAAAGCAAAAGTTTCTGTAAAAATCTTATACTATTTTATCCTATTGGAAGTCAGGCAGAAAGGGAGAGGAAATTCCTGTAAGGGAAAGACTGGTGGGAAGATGCAACCTGTGTTTCTGCGTATGAAGTTCTTGGAGAGATAATGTGGTGGAGTCAAGGGGAAAACACCGGGTGGAGGCAAAGCACAGCAGGTGGGAGGGGGCTGGTATTATCGGGGCTGTAAAGCCAGTGGAAGGTAATGGGACACATCTGGAATAAAATTCTACCTGTTCTTTAGGATAAAATGCCTAAGTCTGGATGAACTTGGCACCAATACAGAGCAGGTATTTTCTATAAAATAAGACATAGACAATATTTAAACATCAGACTCTTGGAAACCTTGATACCTTCTCTTGCATCAAGAACACATCAAGGCCAAAGACTGTTGAGAACAGTCAGACATCTCTGGCATTGTCTCTAAACAGACTATCCTTATCACCTGCTTTGCACTGAAAAATTGAGATTTCCCTGTTTTCTGAGCACTCCCCAAGTTTGCCCAGCGGAAGGCAGATGCCTGCCCTATCACTACACCACACTGCCACACAACCAGTTCAGCAAAGCAATTTTTCCCATACAATATGACTTCTTGTTTTTATCTTCTGTCTAATTCCCACTTCAGATGAGGATTTCCCTGACCTTCTTAATTTATTTATTTTTCCTCCTTCCTTTTTTTTCTTTCTAGAGTTAAGACGCGCTCCCAGGAGCATACTAAATTAACCCAAATATCACACCATAAGCCACACGCGGAAACTTGTAACTCTCTATTGCAGAGGAGAAACAGGCCAGGGGAAGCCTCATAAGGATGCTATTATGGTAGGAAAGAGAAAAACAGCAGCTCCCCACGGCAGCTGTGAACCGGGCGAAGTGCCCAGGGGCCCAGAGGCGACGGGCGGTGAGTGCTGGACGGATGGTTTCCATGGAGGAGTGAGCCAGGGAGGCAGGAGAGATGGCTGGCAGGAGGCACCGCTGATGGCCACTGGCATGAGGAGGAGAAATACCTCCCATTATTTCACTTGCCATCAGCACCCGCGTCTTCAGAGGGCTCGGTTCAAATCTGCTTACAGCTTCTGCTTCCTCCAGCCCATCTCTTCTGAGGGAGGATCACAGCTCACAATACATCCTACTGTGTCTTGTTCGGTGGGTTTCAGTGATATACAATAACACAAAATCCTAGGGTTGAGCTTTAAATATATTTTTAAAAATCCAGAAAAGCAACACGAGCCCAAAGCTGACTGATCTGTGGCTTCTGACACCCTCAGTTCTGGCACAGGGACCCTATGAACTTCTTTTGCACATCATGAATCTTTGCCAAATGAAACATGACTGTAGCAGAGCTGGCATTGCAACTCACAGCCATTACCCACTAAGCAGACAGAAGTCGTGGCTGCTGGAGAGACAGCCCATGGAGAGCAGGGTTCAGCCAATTAACATTATTTTTTGCACAGGTAACAATCAGAAGCTGCTATCCTGACCCAGTACTGATCAAAATCACTGTATCCTGCATCAACCCAAAGACAGGCAAATATTTCCCAATGAACACAAAATTAGCATTTTCTTATTTAGCATTCATAGCAAATATACCCAGCATAGCTCTTGATATAGATTCAGGCCTGCACTGCAACAAGGAGCATTGACGGAGGGTCAACGCCAAGGTCCTTCTCTTTGCAAATGACCAGCTGCCTGCCCTCCCTGAAGCGGTGCTCTTCATGCGTCTGCAGGACATCGCACATAAAACTCACAGCTCCTAACTCAGTGGTACCCACGTAAAAAAAACAGGTGGCAACTCAGTGTTTCTCCAAATAATCAGCTGGCATTACTGACAGAGACAGCAACACGGCAAGTTTGGATGTGAGAACTTCCTAGCAGGATGTTAAAAATACAATCAATGGATTGCTCACTAGGAAAACCGCTATTTACTGAGATTGCAGCGCTTTCTGTTGAGGAAGGTACCAAGGGGAAAACGAGGCAGCGAATTCCCTAATAGCATATTGTCCCCGAAGCTCCTGGCCACTTGGTTGCCACATGGACCAGCACAGTTGGCAGCCATGGGAGGCCAAGGCTGCAGAGAAAACGGCTCCTCAAATCAGGACAGCTTTTCACTGCGTGCACAGTAGGGGCCAGTGGCTGCAAAGGAAAAAGGCAGATATTTAAGAGGGCTTGAGTGAAGATAAGGAAAGCGCCGCTGCTGTAACAGGTTTTGCTTAGGCAGCAATGCAAGCCTAACTTCACCAACTAAGAGAAGAACAGTACAGCTCCCCCATGCAGGCGGAGAGTCTTCATCTGGGCATAAGTTCACATACTTCCTCTATCAGTAAAAAATCTCTAGTTTGCACCCATTTTCAGGACTGCTTTCCACTGCCACAGAGTGCCTATCAAAAGGAGATAGCAAAAAGAGAAAACAGGGGGCCAAACTGACCCCGGTGTTACTGTAATCAAGCTGAGAGAGACTGGGAAACAATTCAGGTTCCTCAAAATTCAAGCTCTTCCTGGCTCCCTCCACAAAGTAGGATAAAACTTGAGGAGAGAGAAACAGATCAAAGGACTGAAAAGAAGTATTTATGTCTAGACAGAAACATCTGAGAGGTCCCACTGAAACACCGGTCTCTACTTTAGAACCTGGTGACCGCTCCATTCAAAGGTCAGTATATTCGGAGACAGCAGGCAGTGGCCGAAAACCCATCAATCAGCAGGGACTACTGCAAATAAGCCTACATGTATGTATAGTTCTAGTATGCAAGAGGCTTGAATCTGGATTTTTACTGCCATAATTTATCTGCCACAGGCATTATCCATTCATTTGGATTATTTTTTTTCCTTATCTCAATCTCCCGTTCACAAAAATACTCCAGTAAAATCTATTTTGAGGTGCTTCTGTTAACATGGGCTAGATTTTAGGACATTTAAAACATTTATCTAAAGAAGTTAGAGATCTCACTTTGAAAAAAATAGATAAAAAATTATCATCAACCTCCTCCACAAAGCACTTTAACAGAAGCTTTATTTATTCTTGGATTTTTGGAAGACTGCTGCCCACATATTATTTGTCATTTTCACCTTTTTGGTCGATTTGCCATTTTAGTCCTTTTTCTTTTCCTGCTTGTGCTTCCAGATCCACTTCTTAAAATAAAGGAAGTCATGAACAAGAAATCAGCAGTAAAAAGAAGGCATCAGGAGTATTTCCTCGTTTGAAGATCAGAGCTACTTAAAGAATCAGTACCAAATTAACAGCAGAACATCAGATATAGGGTGGCCTATATGGTGGAAAAAAATTAGCAATCCAAATAAGAAGTTTCCAATGGGTTTTATATGCCAGTCATCAGAAAGCTGCCAATGACAACACTTTCATGCGTATCTTATTTATTATTAATTGTGGCAAATGGTGAAAAGAGGTGAAACTGAGTAGCAAAGTCTGCTTATGGATAAGAGACTTCCTATGGTAGGAAACAGCTCCAGAGTGGTGGGTGATACCCACAATACACAAACCTGTGAAGTTAAAATGCTCTCAGCTCCAAATAGACTTTAGGAAGTTGGAGGCACTCAGGTGCTGGTTCAGACCAGATGAGTATGGGATGACCACCAAAGGACAATCTGGCAGGAAAGTGGATGTGGCCCCTGGGACTGGGGAGAGAGGCCACCGATCATGCAAACTTCTCACCCCACCAAGAAGTTCTTTCTGCTTTCAGCTTCCCTCTGTGTTTAGGCATCACTTTGATGCCCCAAACCGCGACCCAGATGCCAAGGAGGGAGCACAAATGAATAGCTAAATGCAGCTAGGCGAGAAGGGGGTGGGGAAATCTCAACAGACAGCTTAAAAATCAACCCCCCCAGCCCAGCAACCAGAGCAGCCTGCGTATGGAAGCAGCACCAGCAGCTGAAACTCTGGCAGGGAGAGTCGTGTGGGAGTTGTGCTCACACTCGCTGAAGGGCTGTGGGCAGGTGGGAGGAACCTCGCTCTGCTCGGGGAAGGGAAGGCAATGAGAGGGAACAGAGCCCTATTGTGATGTGCCTATGGTGGGGAACACAGAGGATGTAAATTACCGTACTTTTCCCTCTACGTTCTTTGTGCCTGATTTTAAGAAGCCTGCTGGTGGAGGGTATTAGTGGGTCAGACTAATCTCAGGCTCCGGATACATAAAACAAGTGTGTTTTTATTGCCGAAGAATAATATTAACATTATTATTATTGTTGTTATTATTATTATTAGGGCATGGTGCCTCTTCAGGAAGCCCATCCTTTCCAGTGCCAGTGCAAAGCGAGCCTGAGAGGGTCCGGGTGCCACAGCTGTAGCATCCCCCCACATCCTGCCAGCCCCCGGATCATTTACATCCAAATGGGGCAGAGCTGGGCACCCTCCATATGTTTCTTCCCAGCGCTGTGACTGCTAGCATTTCTAAGGGGGCACCTGACAACCACTCTCCCTTAGTTAGAGATAAAATTGAGGGTCAGCCTCCTTCTGCTGCAACTCTCAGCCTGCTCCATTGAGCTGCCTCTACTCCCTGCTTCTCCTGCAGCCCCATCCTCCTCCTCCCACTCCAAGCATTTCAGGTATTACAGTAAGCACTTCCAGCACCTCTGTCAACCTCATTCTTCCCAGACTACCATTTTTATTGCAACTGCTTAATAAATACTCCAACTTTCTCTAGCTGGAAAAAGTGGGAGAGGACTTTCTGCTGTTCACAAAGATGCCGAAGGCTTGAGGGGTGAGAGCGATGGATGTCAGCTGGAGCAAAGGGATTGCTGCACGTTCCCCATTGCAACGAAGGCTCTGGCTCCAAGGAACAGAAAAGTACCCATGCGCTCGCAGGCAGCAAGCACTTCCTGCAGGGCAGCAGAGTATGGTGGCACTTTGGGTCAACCTCTGCCAGTGGGCCAAGGAAGAGCCTTTTAACTATGGGCTCCCCCAAGCAGCCCTCCCTTACACAGACCAGAGTAATGTCACCTGTTATCTAAAGCTAGCTGTTTCTTGGGCACTTTTTACTTGCTTTGACCTCCTTTGGCACTGTGCTTTTCCAGAGATGCTCTGCTTACTCTCGAGCAAGAGCCACACTTGAAACATGGCACACGTATAATAATATGTAATTCTCCTTCCTGATGTCTTCTCCTCCTTTAACATCAGAAAAGGCAAGCTGCTATTCTGAATGACTGCAGCATAAGTAGGTGTAACAGAGGTGTGTAAATTTTTCCTCCTAAACTCTCAGGAAGCCTGTTTTCAAGTGCAAAGACCAACACTTGGCACACACACTGGTTCAACAGAACAAATGCGGCTGCAGCACTAACACCTCTGATGCCCTGCTGGGAAACCCCTGTCCCAAAAGTAGGTTCTCTTTGGTATACAGAGAACATTTCATCCCCAAGGACCACAAAATACCAAAAGAGCTCAGTAGATAGTGCTGCAGATTTTTCCCCTTTGTTTTACATTTCCTTGATGAAGTAAAACAAGTTTTAGGCTCCACTGGACAGAAAACAGAGTACTAGACAGGACAGGCAGCTTTCCATTTCAAAGAAGTGATAAACCTGCATATCTAAAGACACATCTTTCAGACTTACCAAATTCAATCACTGGAAGGAGCAGATGTTAAATTTCCAGTTTCCATCTTATCAAAAGGAAGAAGGGGGGAAAGCTTTTCCACTCCTGAGATGCTCAAAAGATTTGGCCAGCTGAGACCACTTCTTACTTTAGACTTCTGAGTACAATGCAAATGTGTCTAAGTACAGCTGAGAGGGAAATCTGTTCTATGCAAGCACATTTCTCTCCGCTGTGCCCTACAGAAGCCAAGATAGTAGCTATGTGAGAGGCACAAGAATAATCAGCTTTGATGATATCATTTATCCCCTACTCATAAACCTCCGTGACTTTATCCATCCATCCATCCATCCTAATCCCACAGGAACTGCAGCAAGAAAACTCCTGTTTTACTTTATAAAGACAACTGGTTAAGCAACATTCCCGGTATCTTTACTGAAACAATAACATTTTCTTTCACTGAAACCCCCACACAAACAAAACTGGACATCAAGCCTAAGTCCATCCCAAGAGAGGCAAAGACTCAGTCTCGGGCCAGTAACAGGTTTCCTAGACAACAGAATATTAGAGCTTTAAGGTCCCCTCTCATCTCATAGCTCCACAGGCCTGGAAATAAGGAGGTCAAGGACACTACAAGAGTGAGATTCCTACCTTTTAAGGCCTGACAGTGCTTCCCTCAAGTCACGCAGAGTCAAAAGGTGTTAAAATGACAATGGTTTCACCACTAGGAATGTTAAGTCATTCTTGTAGCTGTTTTACATCAGTTAGAATTAATCTTTCTTTCCCCACGAGCCCTGGACATTTGGACTAAAGGTTAATCAGGCAGACTGCCTTTTAGCTGCAGGAATGTATTTTTAAACTTCCTCATTCACTGCAGAAATAAGATTTTTATAATACTCATGCCCTTCACAGAGTGGTATTAAGATTTTATAATCACTCCCATGAGTGGCCTGCATAATTAAACTGTGCCTTCATCCCTCCTGGACAGCGGTGCCATTGCAAGCTCATACAGATCACTTATTTGCCATACTATCACTTATTTTTTATACCCACAACACACAAACAGTAGAAGGTAGAATCATGTAGAATATGTAAGAAAAGAAGAGGTGAAAGGAAGAGGGCAAAGTGAATTCAACTAACTAAGGTGCTGATCTGCTTGCCCACCTAAAGCTGCACCTCTGCTACGAGGCCCATTCAGCCATTGTCTATCACAGAATCAAAGAATCATAGGGTTGGAAGGGACCTCTGGAGATCATCTAGTCCAACCCCCCTGCCAGAGCAGGGCCACCTTAGAGCAGGTTGCACAGGAACCCATCCAGGGGGGTTTTGAATGTCTCCAGAGACGGAGACTCCACCACCTCCCTGGGCAGCCTGTTCCAGTGCTCTGCCACCCTCAAGGTAAAGAAGTTCCTCCTCATGTTTAGGTGGAACTTCCTATGTTCAAGTTTGTGCCCATCACCTCTTGTCCTGTCACTGGGCACCACTGAAAAGAGCCTGGCCCCATCCTCCTGACACCCACCCTTTAAGTATTTATCAGTGTTGATAAGGTCCCCCCTCAGACACCTCTTTTCCAGACTAAAGAGACCCAATTCCCTTAGTCTTCCTTCATAAGAGAACAAAAGCCAGTAAATATACATGGTTTTATACCTGGCAGGATACAGTGATCATTTCACATGACTCCTTTTCCATGTGCTTAGGAAGTTCAAAAAATCCCACATGGAAGAGCACCTTCCATCCTCATCTGTGCTGGAGCTTCCCCAACCGCTGGGGCAACCTGCACTCTCCTGTGTTGTGACTGAGGCACTTGTAGGTGCACAAGGGTGAACTGAAAAGGTTGTTACAGGGGATAATTACAGCTTAAATGTGATGAAAAGTACAGGTAAAC
Organism: Rhinoptilus africanus; assembly: GCA_013400135.1. NCBI lineage: Eukaryota > Metazoa > Chordata > Aves > Charadriiformes > Glareolidae > Rhinoptilus > Rhinoptilus africanus. The sequence continues at coordinate 151,065 of VXBO01014100.1, forward strand.
CTCAATTAGGCAAACAGGCGAAACACAGACAGCCGCGTCTACACATAGTACTGGTACATCTGTGCTGGTTACCCAGTTCCTACCTTGCTCATGTCCAGATACCATGTAGTATTTTTAAGTGCAAAGTATTTCTCTCTTGGCCCCTTCAGCTCCTGTTTAAGTGAGGTTGCAACAGCAGCAAAATTGTTTCCCCGCTCACGCACGGGGCAGAGCCTAACCCCTTTCAAGCACCACTTCGTTCTGCACAAGAGCAGCCCTTAGATCAGTCCCATGGGTCACTCTTTTTGATCTTCCTTCTAATTACCAGGGCTCCATAATCAACTTAACAATAGTCATACATCATTATTTGCGACCATCATTTACCCAACCTGGGCCTTTCAATAGCAAAAATCCTTAAGAAAGCTGGTGGTATTACCCTGGGCACAGAAGGAAGTTTGGGAAACATGGGTGCTCCCGGGAAACTCAGAATAAAAGTCTCCATTAAGACTGTGGTGCCAAGCCACTCTGCTCATTGCCGCAGACAAATTACCTCCTGATTAATTCTGTCCCAACAAACGTCTGCAAAGGCTGCCAGGCGGCAGTAACATTTGTTTAATCAGAGCCTCTGGAAAATTAAACACTTTCGGTGCCTGTGATAGATATCACCTTCCTCCCCCTCTCCTGCTCTGTTCCCCAACCACGGTGCCAGAGCCACTCTCCTCCTCTGCAGCACAGTGAAGAATGGAATACAGATGAACAATTCAGAGCTGATAAATCAATCTTGTTTTACTTATTCTTGCTTCTTCCTCAGATCTCCTCCCACTGCCGTCCCCTGCCACAAAAATACACATACATATAAGTACTGCCTTAGCTAGGTCAGCGTGATTTTTTTAATCCTTTTGTCCCACAGTACATAACAAATTAACCTCATCAATATCAAGATTTCCATCAATACCTTCTGCACTCTGGCTGCTACTGCATCATCCAGATTCATACTGGCCTCTTGTGAACTCAGCTCCCACTTGGATGCAAAGGACAGTTATAAATTTTATAGTATACTCTTGCCCCTTTCTAAATAGATTTTTTTTCTTTCTAAAACATGGTGTTCAGATAAGACTAATCAAGGAAGACCTACTCAGGGAAGAGCTAATTAAAAGATTTTTCCCCATACTCTTGGGGATACCCATTTGGCAAGAGGTCTGGGGAGCACACAACTGGCTCATTTGGTTGCAGAATACTCCCTGCAAGGTGCTGCTACACAAAACTATCACAGTGAGATTGGTCATGAATTCTGCTTGACTTCTAGTTGAAAGCTAAGTAATTTTATGTTAAAAAGAGAAATGGTCTTTTGCTCTTCACTGGGAGTTAAGAAATTAGCAGCAAAAAGAATTATCCTTCTCAATCCTCCCAATAACAGAAAGAGCCTAGGTCTGGGCAGAGAGGATCACAATACATACTCAGAGGTATGAAAGGAAAGGGGTTTGCTGCTTTTTTACTCTTTGGAGTGAGGAAGATGAGACTGATTAGGATTCACAACTTGCTAAATAGCTGTTCACAGCCGATGATGGGAATAGAGACGCTTGTTTCTGTCAATATAGAACCCATCGTGTGAGCTCTTACAAGGTTCATCTGTCAGTCTGCTGTGCCTCTGGTTTTGCTTTTTTTTTTTTTTTTAAAAAAAAAGGAACTACTAAATTGCTATTATCTTTCACACAACTGGAAGTGTTCAAGGCCAGGCTGGATGGGGCTTTGAGCAGCCTGGTCTACTGGTTGGTGTCCCTGCCCATGGCAGGAGGGGGTGGAACTAGATGGTCTTGAAGGTCCCTTCCAACCCAAATCGTTCTATGACTCTATGATCCTATAACTATCATTAGGTATTTTTCAGACATGTCCAGAGCACTCTAAATCAAAAAGGATTTTATAGTCATTTTTACTGTGATGAAGCTGTTAAAGTTCCTCAGGAAGGAAAGGAATGCACAGCTCTTTCTGTGCAACTTCAAATGTGTCAGAGCAGTGAAATAAATGATACTATTTCGGGCGTATCATGTTGTATTATTTTTGGTAGTTCCCAGCAGTTTGGTAAAACAGGAAAAGCAAACCACCACCGTGAAAGGTTCTGTTACACTTTCTATAACCAGTAGCACAAATGGATTTTTGCCCAGTGATGACGGTATTTTTCATCTCAGGTGTTTGGCAGACATGCTTATTTTATCGCGGTCACTAGAAATATCTGCAATAGCAAAATAGTTCCAGTCAAATAGGAGCTGATCTGGAACTTGGGAACATGGCTTTGTAAATGTGACAGGGAGCTCGGAAGCCTGTACATTTATCATCATAAAGGTCATATGAACAAGCATATCAGAAGGCACTGGCGGGGGCACTGAGCTCTGGTTGATTCCTTGCTTTAATGCTCTGAAATCTCTCCTGAGCGGAGCAGGCTTGTACTGAGCCAGAAACTCCAAAATTTGATGCCTACTAACAATTATACACTTGATACACAAACCAGAATTGTGCAGTCTTCTCACCCAGAAGCACAGAAACAGGAGTAAAAAGTAAAGGGAAATCACATTAGTAAAAAAGTACCCAGAGCACAGACAGGTATTCACTAGGTAAGATGGTGCAATCTTAAAGCATATTTATCGATTGCCCTAATCGCTAATGTTTTCTGCTGCAACTGTGGTAATACACCTGGCAAAACTCTCTTTTGGGGTAAGTAAGCTAAGCTCCATTGAGCACAATTAATGGCACTAATTAATTCCAAAGAAGTTTTGGCCAGCTTATATCTGGATAAGCTAAAAGTTATACGCGATCTACTTTGTAGGGGTTTTGTTACATCATGAGCAACCAGGCTGAGGGAAAACTCTGGGGAATAGGCCTCAGAACTGTTTTCTTTCTGCCTTTAACAGGAATTCTGCATCAAATATAGCTTGTCGTAAGAGTTCTCTTTTTTCTTGTCCTCGCCTGAACTGAGATTGTTGCCTACAGATGAATGAGGTGAGCATCTCCTTTTGCAGCTACTATTATTGCCCAGCTATGGCCAATATTGCAGAGTGCTGTGGCCAAAGGACAATTGTCCATCTCTATTACAGGACAAATTTTGCTCTCTACCTTGAGAAAAACAGAGTGCAATGCCTACTAAACCTTTTTTACCTAATTTTCTTTTTTTTTTCATATGTATTATAGCAGCTGCAATAACCTCATTTCACTTCCTTCAATCTTAGTAACTTGACATGCAAGATTCAGAGCCTTTCTGTGCAGATGGGACCATTAGATCACCTAGTCTGAAACTCTGCCCAGCAAAGGTCACTGTTTTCTGCAGAGTTGTATGTGCACTGCACTCAGTAAGTTACAGATCTCCAAACCATCTCGGACTAGCATCTGGCTAAGATTAGCAGACACTGAGAGGCAGGTAATCCATCTCTAAGGGTGACTAATTTATCAGTCCTTCTATCTCTATGCCTTTGATTTTCGAAATAACCCATAACAACCTATAAATGGGCCTTCAGAACTGTATTCAGCAGAAGCAAATTGGCAAAAATGCATGAAGATTAGGGAAATTATAACAAAATAGAACAGACTTCACATTCTCGCTAAAGGACTGGGGAATAGGTCTAATATTCCTAACCAAAATTCCCTCTTTCTCCATTTAAGATCCAGCTTTCATCCATATACATCTACGTATGGACTCATATATCCTCCACTAGACAAGGTCAAGACAACACCTATTGTATCTTACACCTGGCTCCACGTTCTAAGCTGTACACGATGCAATTTCCAAAGCATTTCTTCCTCCCTAGTCATACCTGCCTGCAAGAAGAAGAGTTCATCTTCTATGAGAAAAGGAGCATCATGTTGTGACTCTGTAACTGCAATGGGCCTTATTTATACCACTTTCTGTACCATATGTGCAATATAACTAACCTGAAGTAATCTTAAAAGTGCTTATTGGGCAGAGTTGTTGAAAAAAGAAAAAAGACAACTAATGCCAGGCTGTACTGTTAACTACTGAAGCTCACTGATTTTTATTCTGAATGTAGGAAATACATCCAGATAAAGATTTTTGCCTACGGTGCAAATTATAGAAATGATCATCAGAAAGGAATTAATGCATACCTAGCCACATGCACATACAGTATACAGGGACCACCTTAGACACTTTTAAATCTTAGCCATAGGTGGGAGTGCATTCATGCTGAAAGCGTGGTCTTACTGTGGGAACACATTCAAGATACAGATGCTGCCTTAGGCAGCTCTTCTTCCCACGCAAGTTCTTCTTTGCCAAGACTTGGATCAATCGGCATGGATGTAAGGTGCTGTGATAGAGTAATACAGGGATTACACACATGCTTGCACATGCTTCTTATGTCTGCTCCAAACCTGCCCGGCAACACTCTTCTCCCTAGTCTTTGCCACAAAAGTGGAAGGTATATTTTCTCAGATTAGCTAATTGCTGGGGTTTTGGAGGATTGTAAAATGAAGTTCAAGATCCAAACTTGAGCTAGCTGCAATCTTTCTCTACCCATCTGCAAATGCATTAAGTGTTGGCGTGAGCCAAGTTAGAGAATGTTAACAACATGACTGGCAGAGGACATTTGAAATTGCATATGGAAGAATGTAGGTCCTGAGCTTGATGGCATAATGATGTGCTTGAACTGTGGTGCTCTGTTTAGACAGAGCTTGAATGAACGCCGACTTCCTTCCCTGACAACTAACAAGACAACAAAACAACAAAGGCTCTTGCCAGTTCCCAGCCACGATTTGTCAAATCCTTAAAATGCCCAGAAACAAAAAAGGTGCATATGTATTTGTATTCCGTAATCTAGGTATGACATCCAACCTGCCACATTAAAATAGCTATTCCTGCATCTACCCTTGTCATATGTACTCTAGTTGTCCTTTTTTCTTTTTTTTCCCCCATTATTACTTTTGCAATATAAGTTTTACTCTTCAGATATCAAACCTACTGTCTATTATCTCACCCTTTCTTCCTCATTCGAGCTTTCCAAGACTGTTTCTGGAGCGGATGGAATCTTCAAAAGAATGCCGCTCTGCGCTGCCGCCAAGTAACTCACTCCTTGACATTTTCAGCCATGTATTGTACCTAACAGCTCAAAGTCTATTCCACAAGCTTCCCAGGAAGATGGGTGCACAATCTCTCTTCCCACCCCACCACTGCACAGTCCTGTTTCTGCCATCTAGACTGAAGACATGAGAATGAGAGAACCCTCCCAACCATCATCTTGTTATTTATGCAATGGCATGTTGCTACACGTGCTGACCACCACGTAGGACACTTACACGCAAGATACTTCCACACCTTTAGATAAAGCTTTAGATAAAGCAAATGATAAAGCAGAACATAAAGAGAACTGACAAGGCTGTACAGTAGCTCCATGTAGGAGTGGGCTGCCCCTGAGGCATCTATTGACTATTATACCTCTCCTTCTACACATGGGATATTATAGAAGCTGCTGTTTCTCATAGGGTAAATGTAGCCCAGCAAATGTTAAACCACTCTGTAGACTAAATTCTATGGAGTCCTGCTAGTTCTGACCATAAACTTATTACGAATATTAAAGAGAACAGGTTTCAGTTTATGAAAATATGGAACCCACAGAATACCAGCTATCAAAAATATATGTGTTTGGGCAAACAGGTGAGGAGTCCCCTTGAACCACTGTTCTTGCCCACACTCAATGTAGTACCTGTGCCACCCATCATCCACTAGGAGTGCAGCTTCGCTTCCAGTGAATCACCTCTCGAGGCCAGTAACTAACGTTTCAAATGGTCAACTTCTCAAATTGATACAAAGGAATAAAAAACAGTATGGAGGGAAGATGAGATGCAAAGAAATCTTTCCTATTTATCTTCTTCAACAATTTTTGCTCATTGAATTTGTATTATTTTCAGTTTCAGTAGGGAAGATCCCTACTGTGACACTCCAGAAGCTAAGTATCACTATGTTTCTTGCTACTCTTGAAAAGATTTTGTGGATTGAGATTGCAAAGGATGGATTTTTATTGTGCTCCCAGTTCGAGGATCCCTGGGAATAGTTGTTGGACTCCTCTTCAGACAGCATGAATGGAAAGCACCTGCTGGTTCTGTAGCTGATAGTTATGTTTCTTTCTCAGCGACTAGGGTACAAGTGCCTTGAAAACTTTTACCTTTCTTCACAGACAATGAGTATCTTATTCAAAGTCCTTTATATAGCCTGATACGCAGTCTAGTGCTTCATGCTGCCCGTCTCTTTTGGCACATGAAGCAGATTAGCAAACATTCCTTTATTTGCCAATTTGAGGAGTTCTGCCCTGAAGGTCTCTGGTCTGTAAGCCACACTCGTTGGCTTTGTGTAGTTCCCTACGACTGCATAGCCTGAACTCAAACACATGAACACATTTCTAATTACAAACTCGAGCACAGGAAGTTCCACCTAAACATGAGGAGGAACTTCTTTACCTTGAGGGTGGCAGAGCACTGGCACAGGCTGCCCAGGGAGGTGGTGGAGTCTCCGTCTCTGGAGACATTCAAAACCCGCCTGGACGCGTTCCTGTGCAATCTGCTCTAAGGTGGCCCTGCTCTGGCAGGGGGGTTGGACTAGCTGATCTCCAGAGGTCCCCTCCAACCCTATGATTCTATGCTGTTTGCTTACAAAATGAGACCAACAGAACTTTGGAGGAACTAAATCTTTGTCCCTAAAATCATCATCATCACAATTCACCCTATTACTACATGAATTATAACCAAGATCGGCCTGCTGGGAAATGGAGTATTTTTCACACCCAGGTTACTTGAGGTGATGATCTACTTCAAATGTCACTGAACGCAGACTTAAAACATCATGCTGGAGGGCAGCTTTCACATTGGTAAAATACCTTCTGCTTCCTTTTTCTCCTCCCAATGAGTGCTGCCAATACCTGAAATGAGAGTAGAGGACAATGGTCCTCCTGGATCCAGCTGCCATAAAGAGCTGTCACAGAATGGAGGGAACGCATAACCTGAAACATGCAACTAAAGTCCGTAACGAACAAAAGGGCAAATTTTGCAGTCAAATTCACCCAGCCATTCTGGTTTTAGTGAGACTATGCAGATAATTAAAGGAGTTTATTTGAATGGATTGGTGTCCAAATGCTCTTGGCACATAAGCAGTCTGTGAGGAAATAACTGGGAGGATACAAACGAAAAGAGGAGAAAGCAACATTTCAGCTAAATATTAGAATCATAGAATAGTTTGGGTTGGAAGGGACCTTTAAAGGTCATCTAGTCCAACCCCCTGTGTCAGGCTGTGGAATCACCTTCCAACACAAATGGAAAAAATAGCCTAGGCAATTTAAAAATTAGCTCAACAAATCACACGGTAAGTTCCATGCTCACTGAGGACTGGACAATATGACCCAAGAAGTCTTTTTTCATCCACAGTGCACATAATTCTATCCCGATTACAGATGTAAAACATATTAAGCTTAACTAAAAATATAATTCATTATATTCCACTTTGGGTGCATCACTTATTTAATGGGATGTCTCCTAGGAAAGCAATTTAGTAGTGCAGCCAATAACATCGTCTGCTGTTTAACTGGGACAGAATTAGCATAAATTCAACTTAATGGGGACACATTTAGCTAAGACCAAGTAACTGTGCTACATCACAGTAAAATTCTACAATCTGAAGTTCTATAACCACTAAACAAGACTACAGAAAAGGTGCACAATGAAATACGTGACCAACAGAATGGGTGGTTTGAAGCACAGTGGTGCATTTTTCATTGCTATCACAGTCTGTTGCTATTTGAGGTCTTTTTAAATCCTGTTTTTAATGGCCTCTTCACTTAGTTGGTATGGGTACTTATCAGAACAAGCAACTTTGCAAGCACTTGTAAGTACTGTTCCATTACCATATGGAAAACCATGCCTTGTTATCACCTTGGACTGGAAAAGAGGTAGTGGATGGCTGCTGCACTTCAGCAGTCTCCCAGAAGCATTTAGATTCTGATACAACTGCTTCTAGTAATCCTTGCTAAATTACGGAAAATGACCATATCACATTTTCCAGATTTTCCTGCTCCTCAGCAAGATGAAAGAGCCATTCAAAATTAATCTGTCAGCCTGGAGATCTGGACAAATGCTAGTATTTTCTGTACGTCAAAGAAGAGGTCCAGGCTTTTTTAAAGGGTACGAGCAATACATTAAGAATAGATGATCTAGAACGCGCAGAAGCATGTTACTGCAAGAATGACTCAGGCAGTAATCATCACAACATACTTATAAATAGCACAGAAAAACATTAATTCAACATGACTTCTCACCTCATAAAGTCACCATATAAAGGAAACCATGTGCCAGGGAGTCTGCGTAGTCTGCTACCTGTCTCCCATGCCAATCCTTGATGCAAAAGTTCATCATGCTCTAAGTAATTGTGGGAAAGTTTTCTTCTAATCTTAGATGTGGACAGCTAATTGCAGCCTGGCAGAGGCAGATTCCCTACGGTTAACTTTTAGTTGTCAATATGTCAGTTGTTAATATAATTTTTGCACCTCTTCTTCCTCAAGAATATGAGAGTCAGCAGGTCACTCTATGAATGACTACAGGAGACAACAATCTGTGATATCTCTTGAGCTTACTATTGAATAACCCCGTACTTGTCCTCCAGAGTAATCACAGGAGCAGTAGTAATAGTGCTCCAGAGATGATCTTGTTGACGATAATGTAAGGTGAGTTTGGAGACTAGATATGCTAAGGACAGCATAAACAAATACTCATTTTGCCAAGAGCTCTTATCTCTACAGAGAAAATACACAAAATATATCATTCACCTTTTCTCCTGAACAATCCGGGAGACACTGTTAAAAAGGGTTAGGTTTCCAGAGTTTGTAGGACTCATAATCTGCCCGTGACTTCCAGCTGACATCACAGGAGGACTAGGAGCACCTTCAGAACCTATGTCACATCTGCCAGGCCTGTACAGATGATGTGGATCTCCTGTGGAGCTGGACATGATACTGGACACTAAAGTTTAGGCACCTGATTAGCTCCCACAATGACTCCAACAGTACTCACAGGTTCTGGACATACATCTTCTGCAAGAAAAGAGGTTTCTACAGAAGGATACAATACTGTAAATTTCCTCATCTTATAAAAGTGTAATACAAAAGTGCAATAAAATGTAATACATCTTATAAAAGTTTAAAACTCTCATTGAAAGCTACCCTTAAAAAAAGAATCCCGCTGCACATGAGGTATCCTGCAAAAATACAGACATCTTCAAAACAATCTTGGGATCATATCCCAAGAGTCATCTTATTCTAGGATTTCTTATCCACCAGATACTAGTATGTCAAGCTCCTCACTCTAGGTGCCGAAAAGAAATTTAATTGTCTAACTTGGTTACGCATAGACTGAATGGTTGGCTACCATATTCCTGAAGAAGAGGTATAACGAGTAGGTTAAACAAATGAGGACGAAGGTATACAGACAGAAAGGGGATCTGTACTCGTCATTTAATACTCTCCCACATGGGACAAGAATTTGTAGTATCAGTGTATATCATTTAAAAGTTCAGAGTAGGAACTGGAACCATTTAACTAAATCAGTAGAAAATCACAGCAACTAAATAATTAATTTGCACAAATGTGTGCAGGCTCCATCCCAACCCAGTTTTCACTGGCTGTAATGAGCTTTTGTTAAGTACTGAACTCTGTATTAACCAGTTTCTTTCAATGCATGAAAATTATAACTCACAGCTCACAGAAACAGGTCAGAGACAACACATGTCAAGTGCCAAGATCCTGCTCCCCAGTCCATTTTAGCAATATATATATAAAAATATGGCTCAGTTTACCGGAGATGCAGAGCAGCTGACTGGCCACCTTTAGGTAACCTTAGTTCCATCAAACCATTTTAATTCAAATACTTGAGTTTACATTTAAAAGCCTACCTTTAGTTAAGTGTATAAACACAGGAAACATTGAATTTTGCTTTAGTGGTATAAACTAACACCCAACTCTACGCTTTTACTACTTAGCTTCTGACAGATTTCTGTCTGCTGAGTTTCTATTATCACTTTAGCATTTTATTTTTCATAATTATTTTCCAAAGCAGGGTAATCAATCTTTATAGTAAATTTGTATAAATATTCCATCAGCTCATGACTCTTGAGATTACGTGGTTTAGGACATAATTTCTGGTAAGCATTTTAGTCTTTCAAATCTTATTAAATTTTAAATAAAGACTGTGGCTTAAAAATCAGGGTTTAATCCAGATGTGATTAGAAACATCTTGAAAACAACTGCCTTTAAAAAATGTGATCATGAAATACTTTTACAATTACTTTGTAAGGAGGGAGAGAGCAAAGTGTGCATGTTCATGTCTGTATGTGCGGTCATATCTGTGTGAAATGAGAGAATATTTAAAACCCCTGCCATGAGAACCCTGAACACATTATTTACTCATCCCTCAAAAAAAAAATCACATATCCTGGTAAATAGGAAGTTAGTCATTCCAGAGAGGAACATGAGGAACCATACTGTGAGGTGTATTTTAAATAAAACAAAATGTTTTCAACTGTTTCTATTATAAACTTGTTTCCATTATAGTACTATCGGTATCTTGGGCAAAAGTAATTTAAATGGGTGAAGCAGAACTGGGAACAGCACTTGGAATTATTATTTGAAATCAAATAATTTAAACTGCCTGCTGGCTTTATCCATTACTCTGTTATTTAAACTCTGAATAAAAAGACAAATCTGTATTTTTTCTTTCAAAAATGTTGTGAAGAGTTACCTCCATCCAGGCCTCCCTTAGGCTTCAAGCAATTAGAGACAACACAGAAAAAAGGTACATCCTTTTGAAAATCCCACCCCGCTTTGCTTTGAGATTCCAAGCGTGCCAAGTTCAATCAAGAAAATTAACACAGAATAGTGATTTATCCATTTGCAATTATTTCTCCAAAAGGCAGCACTGTAAAAAAAAAAAAAAAGAGAACGGACCATCTGTGTTACGCACCAGTATGAGGTCTGCCGGCTGCAGTAGGGAGAAATGAGTATTAAAGTTGGGCACCATGCACCTGGCTTCTCAGAGAAGCTGGTTGACAAGAATCAGCTGAATTGTCTCAGCTCCAGATTTAAAGTTTCACCTCTCTGAAATCCTGGTCCTGGTGGTTAAAGCCCTCTAGAAGCTAGGACATAGCTTCTGAAAGACCAATCTGAAAGACCTCCCTCCATGCCTCAGAAAGAGCATGATCAAGAGATAAAGTGAGGCCAGAGAACTCGCTGCTGATTGCAGTCATCCGTCCTACAGAGGTTATTGAACACAGCAGGTACTTTCAGGATGTCCTAAAAATTCGTGTATTAGCACCTCCATGCCTTGACAAAGGCTGCACTAGAAACAAAGGGGAAAAGAAAAGCTGAAAGAAACGTCTGATCACCTGTTAACCTCTCCTTGCTGCAGCACAGGAAAAAGTCTTTGTGACTTATGTATGGCTATATAATTTACCGTTCAAGGAGTTTTGCAAATATTATACTTAGAACTGGAAGAAAAAAAAAATTGAGCTGCACATTTTCCTGTGAACAAAGGGACAAAAGTTTTCTGCCACCTGGGTGATAACTTACATTGGTTTCCAGTTATGCTAAAATTCCTATTAGCCGCCTCTCACCTGAAATTTCTATTAAATTATCTTTCCTGAGGGCCCATATTGCCATCCAAATAGGTATTTCCCACTGCCTTTCCTAATGTTTTCAGTCTTTAACTGAAACCCTTTAAGGCACTTCCCTCTTGTAGAATAAAAGTCTCCCTGAAAGCCTTCAAATACCGTACAAACGACCCAGGATTAAAAATAAGTAGAGCTGTTGAACATACCTATCAAATCCAAGACATGCAAATTCAAACAAACCTAAACTCAAGCAGATGAACACATGCACGGCAATCTGTGTGAAACACTCACTGGATCGTTCAGATGGTGCCTTTACACTACGGAATATTGCCCTCTGGACTTCATACAGCAAAAGGAATGTTATTAAAAATTCAAAGGAAAGCTGCGTTTGTTTTTGCCAGCTTAAGAATTTGTTGAAAAAGTGACCTTTTAGCTCAGTTTCCCAGAGGTGTGAACAATTTTTTCATACTGTTGATAAATGTGCCAATTTAGAGTAAGTTATACACAGTCCGTGTTTCCAGAAATATTAAAACCTCAGAGCTTGGTTGGACAGCCATTTGAATACAGATTGCTGAAGGACAAAGGGACATAGCTATTTCCTCCTCTAGAAAGGCTCCTTCCTAAAGTTTTCATTTTTTAAATTATGCATCAGTATTGACATCTGATTTTCAAAGAAATAATGGAATTAAAGTATCGTATTAATTTCAACACTAAATAACCTGAAAAATGTTTTTCTTCCACGTTGTGCTTACAGTGCCTAGACCTGATGTGTAACCAACTACTTTAAAACAATCAGAAGGACCTAATTTACTTTAGTTTAGGTAAGTTTTTTCAAAAATCGGTTTACCTTGGCAGTTATTTTCAAGGGGGGGAAATGTGTAGTTTTGACAGTAATATTAGTGGAGCAAACTCCGTCACTGAGTCCTACAGGCCTATATTCTCCTACTGAACTGTAAAGACCATTAGTATTAATAGAGGCTGCATATGTCTACTTCCCTTAAGACATCAATACATCTCCACTGTCAGGAAAAGGCAGGCCATCAGGAAGGAGCGCAGTACCCATGTTTTCACATGCATTTCTTGGAGATCAGCGTCTTCAGAAGAGTACACATAGAGATTTAGCTTGACTTTCTGGAGCATCCAGAGAAAGTCATCTTCTGAGCATGATTCGGTAACTTGGCTCAAATTTGTAAAACCACCCTGTGAAACAGATGCAGACTGCAGGATGCAACTTTGAGTTGCATAATCTTGTCCACGAATATCTATTACATTAAAAAAACCCAAAAGAAGTAAAGGTAGACTCCAGATTTGCCCTTTATGCACTTCCCAAATAACTTTATGTATCATACGTTGTGCCTAAATCTTTTCTTTAGTGTTTTTTCTTTCAGATTTTATTAGGATTCAACTGAAGATTTGTATCTCAGTATTTCCCTTACGCATAAAAAAAAAAAAAAAAAGACAAAAAGACAAAAAATTATGTCAAAAAGAGGTCAACCCACACCGATGTTTCTGTCATTCATGATCCAGATATAGGGCACGAGCACACTACACACCAGAAATGTAGGTCAAAGACTCATCACTGCACAGGCTAACAAATAAATCATAATGATGTTCCATTTACATAGTTTAATCTTCTTTCTTTCAAAAAAGCAAATAAGGGACAAGAGGCAGTCTGGGATTTAAATCTGCACAAGTAAATAACTTATTATGTGTCATTCTGGAAGCATGGTGTACTTCAGGGAAGGAATTAAATGTTAAATAACGGGACTCGACAATACCCAAAGTGGGCGTTCATGTTGGAGTGAAGAAAGGTATGCGATTTCTTGTTGCTGATCATATGTAGGAGACTGCACTTACTAAAACAATCTGGTGAAGAAATGCGAAGCCCAACCAAAAAAAAGAGCTTTGTCCAAACACTACAAGTAATGAACATATAGTAAATAGTATCTGCATACTGAAAAGTACATATGAAAAATGTTTCTATAATTAACTTTTAAAGAGGCGGTGGAACATGCTTCTTTATCAACTTACCCTCATTTGTGATTGAGCAAGTGGGTATCGAAAGTAAAAATAGGCATTTTTCAGCTCCAACCAGGCGAAAGCTCATCTCTCAGTTCTGCTATTACAGTGCCCATGGCAACATATTTACCAATACACCGGCAGATTAGTGATTAACCTAGGAAAACATTAGCTTACTGTAACGCATGACATGTTTTGACAGAGTGAGCTGAAAACTCATTGTCCCAAGAAAACACTACAGAGGACGTATGGGTCTGTTGCTGATGTATGTACATGTCACTACTGCACATACATGGAGACTCAATGCACGCTGCAATTTAAACGTTCATTCATGCAATATGGTTGCTTCTTTTATCAGTGGGTAATATTTGCATTTTTTTAACGGTCCATTTAGACATTGCCTTTAATTGTAAGAGTTTGGCTTAAAACTAATCACAATGAAAGATACCCACTTTTTTCTCATTTAGTTACTCTGATCGCACCATCATAAACTAAGAGTAACATTGGTGCCTTAAAAAAAGGAAAATAATGCTGAAAAAAACCCAATGACATTAATTTAAAATCTAGTAACTGTGCACTAGTGTAGGCACATACATGACAGACAGGCTTTTAAGATTCTTTAGGTGCCTACACCCAGTGTAGAGGAACGCTTTCTACCTTTAAATTTTATTTAATGCTCTTGTCCAGCATTTCTGAGGTTCCTGTCGACCTTGCTGCTGTCATTCCAAGTGACCTCTGATATAGCTATTACGATAACACTGCACTGCTGGCTCTGTATTGTTGACTAACACCTACTAGAAAACACAAACAGTTTCTAATAAAAAAAAAAACCAAAAAAACCCCCCAAAACAAAACAAACAACAAAAAAAAAAAACAGAAGAAAGTCCGCAATTATCCATGAATATCCTGAGACAGGCAGGTGTCTAGCCCACATAAACAGTGCACATCACCAACCACAGAGTTATTAGAATTAATACCAGCTGAATTCTTGACTGGCTGTTGGGAATACTTTGATGTTGCTTTCTTTGAACACATAACTCTTCCCTCTCTTCCCCCAGGTCAGGTTTAAGAAAAAAGACTGCAATAACAGTACAATGAAAATGTTGTGGACTGTACTTCAAATGAGAGAGCAAGGAAACGGTAGCTCACAGGCCACTAAACCTCTAAGTAGCACAAAGCACTGGCAACTGACATCACATTGTATTATGCTCTTACAGGATGCCTTTTTTCCCCCATCCTCCTCCTCTGAGAAGATACAAATTGGTATTTCATTCCTCTGCTGAATCTGTGACATGAGAAATGAGATTTCAAAGCAGACAGCAGACTCTGATTCCAGGAACAGAGTGAGATTAAGTGTTTATATTAAAACAATATATTTGTGTAACACCAGAGAGAAAAATCTAACAAAAAGCTTGAAATGCATTCAGCATTGAAACCTTTAGCACATCATATTCAGATCAGTCTGCAGTCTGCATACCTCCTCGCATGCATCTAGCTGAGAAAGATGAAGAATGCAGCATCTGAACTCCCAAAGCTCTGGAGAAGCTGAGAGGGTTGGGAGTAGGACACTGGTATTTTACTGTCAGTATGAGTTGTGTGGGGTTCAGTTACAACCACAATGGGCAAGAGCACACACACAAAGCAGCTCGTTGACCTGTCCTTCTATTGTGAATTTATTGACCCACAACTCAGAAGCCAAGATTCTTTCACCCTGTTGTTTCAGCCAATCAAGGCAGAATTTCATTATGGGAAAAGAACAGCTTTAGATCGAACAACGTAACTTCTTCCACAAAATACACGTGATATTTCTCACTCAACACTTAAAAATATTTTTAAAAGATGAAGGCAATAGATATGCAGCCTTTCCAGAAATGGCTAGCATCTAGCTCCTTTCAGCCCAGTAACATCCTGTAAATCAGACAGAAGTCTCCCCTTGACAACTTCTTATGCCCTACTATTTATGAATTACCTTGTTTGCATAGTCATTACTCTGGACAACAAAGTAACACAAATTACCTCAAAAAATTCTAAGGTATTTGCATGGTCCTTTTCACAGCCCTGTTTTTTCATGTTCTTCTCCCATAAAAGATTCTTGGTCTATCTTAGGAAAAATCCTTTCTCATTTGGCAACTCCCATTTTTTCCAAAATTGAGACAGAATCGCATAGAGTTTGAATTTTATGTAAGCACATAACTCTTGATTTATACTTTTCATTAATTGAATTGCCTTTTCCTGTAATCATTTAAAACTCTGGCAGAAATAGGACAAATGAACCAATCTAGGGCTCCATCCAGACAAGCACTTAAAGTTGCTGTTAAGCGCAAGTTCCAGGAGGAACACTGCCAAAAGACACCGGACGGCTGTTCTGCGGGGTTCACAGCAAGTTCAGGAGGAGAACTGAAATCCTGCTTGCATCACCCAAACTTAAAAGTCCACAAAATGAACAAATAAGTTAAAAAAACAGACAAAACCAACTTAACCATCTATTTCAACTAGGCCAGATCTTGACTTCTTAATTTTTGCCACTGTAGTTATGCAAGCTAACTGTAAAAAAAAAACAACCCAAACCAACCAAACCAACCAAAAATAAGCCCAAAGCCACCATAGAAGACAAAATGACAACAAAAAGCTGTACCCATTAGTTCCAGGCAAAATCCCTGATGCAGATGTAGCTATAACGACAGAGGAACTTTCATTGTCTGGGTTGATTGTGTAACTACACAGAAATTACACAGAAAACCAGCAGAAAAATGCCTTCAAATGGCGTACGCTGTGTCTGCCCCAGGAGATACACAGCGCTGCCACTGATGAGCCCTTGGAGCGAACCTGCACCAAAGGCAAACATTTTTACAGAACTGAGATTATGAAGTCTATCTAAGATGTTCCTTTAAACAGCAATTTCAGATATTATGCCTGTAAATCAACATTTTTGTTAATGAGACGGTTGTTGCGCTGGCTGACTCTACTGTCTGAAAATCATAATCCTGAGATTTAGACTGCCCTCAAATGGGTCATACAAGCCAAAAACCTAATCACGACAATTTCAAGCGTTTGCCTATTTGGCTGGCATTTATTTATAAGTCACCTCCAGCTGCTAGGGATTTTTGGCAGAACCTCCGTTTGCATGTAAGGCCTCCCAAAAGATAGCACCGGGTTCTACTCCTCAACTCTAACCTCTCTCTGTTACTCCCCATGATATAGAAACTCTTTATTGTTTCCTCATAAGCTTTCCTTGCCCTTCAAGCCCCCCATGGTCTCCTGGACCTCTACAGACCCCTCCTATGAGCTGGTGCAGCTGATACAGGCTGAACAAGAGAGAGAGGTTCTTGCTGACTGTTGGTGCAGAATACTTATATAGCACTCTCTATGGTTGCTCTCTGCACTTGTTCATCCACTCTTTCTTGCTTTGGCAGGTTTTTCTTTCAAATTATTTCTTTTGGGCTCTTAATCTTCATCTCTACTTGCCACAGAAAAATGGTGAACAAGGCACGCAGCTCTCCGCAGGAGGAGAAGCAACACTCAAAATGAGAAGAACAGCAAAGCTGACAGCTGTGCTTTTCTGCACTGAGCACAGTGGGTAAATCAATACCCCGGCAGCCCTGCTGCCATCTGTGGAGTTTCTGGAGCAGACGGGTTATTTATAGAAACTTGTTTGCACAAAGCCAATATTTACCTGTCGGTGCTGTCAAAATTTGCAATCCATCTTTGCCGTTACCCTGCTAGTTTTCATGTCAATAGTGGAATTTTCGAAAAGAAAAATACCATAATGTTTCCCCCCACCTAAACACTCCCTTCCTGCAAGGGTCGGTTACATTAATTGTTGCAGCAGGAATGCATCTGGTTTCCATGGGGCCTTGGGGATCCTCCAGAATGCTGGAAAGCTAAAGGGATGTCAAACCTAAAGAGCCCATTTCTCTGCCTTGTTTCAGCAGCAGCAGCATGGCATTTCTGTGCCAAGGCCAAGCTGAGATTTAATGTTACAAAAAAAAATCATCCCCACCCCCACCCCCAACCAACAAAAAGGTTTCCTTTTTGAAAACTCGGCTGCTGCTGTTACTGTTGTAAACATAACCATTGTTTTCAAGCAGGGGAGAAGTTGTAACACAAAATTTCAGTGTATTTGCCCTTAAAAGTGAACTCAAATTCTACAGCTATGTCCCAGGAATGAAATGCACGGGTGATCTCAAGGCTGGCTCCTTGCAGGCTGATATTTACATCACCAAACTACAGGCATGCCCGAAGATGAGAAGGAGGAACTAACCTCTGGTTTCTGACCCACTTTTTTCAGGTCAGAGGCTGGGCTGCACTGCTAAAACAGCGCGAGGTAGCAGGACCGGCTTCTGCCAGCATCTCTGGGTGGCTACTCAAAGGCTGTCACTCCCTAGGACTATTCTCACAGAGGCTTCGATGGTCAATTTTCTCAAAATAAGAGTTCTTCTGTAATCAGAGATAAAGTCCTATTGAAAATGGCAATCAAACCCAGTATCATAAATCTGTCTCACTTTCCATTTCAACTAATGCAAGAGCGTAACTGCTGCCGTAAATCACTGAGAGGCTCAGGGTTCAGAACCTGAGAGAGCTTTGGGTTCAACTATATTATATATACCTATATTCAACTCTAAACGAGCTATCAGCTCCCAGGAGGTCAGCACTCTGCCACATCTCCAGCTAGCAACCTTACGTACCCTGCAAGCTCACAGGACAGGGATGGAGAAAGCAGGGCAGGGCTTAAAGCAGGAACAGTAGAAGCGTTTTTCAATAAGTGGTTTAAAGAACAAGGATTAAATTATTCTGTCAGATGAGGAATGTGTTCTGTGATCTGTAGAGCAAATACCAATGGAAGTAGGACATCGCTTAAATACATGCCAGTCTGGGAGCTATCTAAATGATGAGGGGAACAGGTGAATAAGGACACTGAAAAGCAGCATAAAGTCTTTTAGATTTGATTTTGTTTATTCTACTATAATTACTGAGCCAAATGACTTAAACAGCTTCCTAACCCTTGGCTGAGAAATGTAGTAAAGCCAGAAAACGGAACAGTGAAATTTCTCACTCTTGTTTTCTCCGCTGAGACTCACAAAAAGGAACCTCTTTATATAATGTGGTTTCAGATGGTTTTTGCATATTGTTTAAAGAGCATGTCAAAGCCACAACAAAGTAATTCCTCCTCATAGATAAGGTCTACAAACTCCCCCCAGGGTAAGTATTAGAGAGCCTGCAGGAAAACTGCTTGTTAGACAAATGGAGCCACAGATGTGACTTTCATCTGGTGTGCAAAGCAGGGATGTTACATGCAAGGCAGAGATGCCCAATTGTGAAAAGTAACATTTTTAACACAGACATTCCTCTGAAATAAAAGGCTCCCAGATATTTTTTTAAATTTTTTCTTTTTTTTGGGGGGGGGGGGGCACAGAATTTCCTGGTCTTGTTCTTGTCTCCTGTACTACCAGTCCATTTTTATTATTTCCAACCAACAACAAAAATGTTGAGAGCTATAACACTCAGGATCTCATAGGATCTATTTACTGGTGATAAAAGCTCTTGTCACATGTGGACTATATCCACAACTGCGTAACTCTTCTTTTCCTTAACACATACACCTGGAGCATTACTGTGGGACCTCTAGGGCTCACAGTTCTTCTATACTCACACCAGTCCATAGCCAGAACATGGCACATGTCATTCCACTTCATTATTAACCAAGTTTTATATTTGTAGTATAAATTCTATTAATCTTCTACTATGCTTTGCCAGATCTGGTCTATCTACCACTGTGCTACTGCTTCAAGCTGATCAGATAAATATTTGCCCTGTCCTACCAGTAAAACAAACAGTGCCCCTATCCCAAGCCTTTGCTGGTGAAGCCATGCCTCATTTTTTAAGCTTTGGCAGAGGTCACAGCAACAAAAACACTTCTTAAAAAGAAGTAAAACCTCATGGTAATAATAATGAGAAAATACAGGCTGAGTTTAAGTACTAAACTGGAGTTCGACATGTCCATGGATACCCAGAAATTCAGCTTAAATACCGGTGGCACGATACTACCAATTTGCACCTCTTGAATAAAGCTGAGTTAAAAACTTGGCAAGTGCCACATTCTCAATACTATCTGAAGGTTCTTTCCTCACTTAAAAATAAGAAAACAGCTGAAAGAAGGCCAGTCATTTAATTTATGCACCATGTTAACATTTAGGCTGCATAGATCCAACTGCTGACAGCCACAGGTGCCTTTGTATGACCTTGGGCACATCATTTAATCCTTCCATGCGCTCACTCTCCTTTTATCTTACTCCCCAGCAATGAAGACTGGCAACTACTACACCTAAGAGAGTGGACAGGAGAAGGTAGTGCCACAGGTAGCATTAATATCTCTCATGTGCTCATTGATGGGCCTTGCTCGCACACACAGGGTTTAAACCAATGCCACTATGGCCTAGGAGAACGAGACCCAGTAGGGCAACTGAAAACGTTGGGTATCTTTGCTTTGCTCTGCATTACCTAGGAACTTCACCTAAGAAATGTAATTTTCAGGTATGAGACTATTTCATTTAAAAAATGAAATCCTGAGATAAGTAGTTCTCTTGATGGCACATTATACAGGCCACTTAGTTCTCCGTATAGATCTACATGGCTCAAAGCGCATTGGGAAATGTTGTGTCCTGAAGCACACAACAAGACAGAGGGAATGGAAGTTTAATGGTCTCCTCTGCTCTTATGTCTATTACTGAATTCCAGGGATGGGGCCTGGATGACCCAAGTGATCCCTTCCTTTTCAGTTCAATGTTCATTAGTCTTTTCTTTCTTGTGCCTGATTTAAAAGAAAAAAAGGAAAAAAGCTGATTGCAGCCTTCAGCATACTTATGTGATTAGGGTAATGAGGAAGAGACCATTTTCACAGATTCT
Organism: Rhinoptilus africanus; assembly: GCA_013400135.1. Classification (NCBI taxonomy): domain Eukaryota; kingdom Metazoa; phylum Chordata; class Aves; order Charadriiformes; family Glareolidae; genus Rhinoptilus; species Rhinoptilus africanus. Next base: position 171,610 of record VXBO01014100.1, read on the forward strand.
TTGATTTGCTCAAATTTCAGAATGCAGCTGGTTTCAACCGCCCAGATGGCAAAGAGAGGAGTCCTCACCGTAAGTACTTTGCTCAGTCTGGGGATTTCTCAATCAGACACAGCTGAAGTAGGTGCATGATTACAGGCCTTGGTCAAGTGTCGCAATACAAGATGATTTATATTAATCAGCATTCTCTAGCATCAACGCAAAACAAATCCAACACAACTACAGAACTGGAAAGAAGTCCTCCTTAGCCCACCACTCTTCCCTTTGTCTGAAAATATCCTCTTGACAGATGGAGCCAAGTAATAAAACATTTACAGCAGCAAAGGACCAGCGTGGCCATCAGAAACATCACTGGTATGTGTTAAGCACCTCTTGTAAATTCCCTTTGGGTGTTCACAGGTTGGTTTTGACCATAAGGAAAACTTCACCTTTCTTAAATTTCAGTACATTGGTGCTCCCAACTCTGGGGAGTTCCAAGTTGTCAAAAGCCATCAATTGTTGCCTGCAACAAAACCTCCCTGTCTGTCTCTGCTGTCCCTGAGCACCAAAATGAAATGCTTATGCTAAGACATAAGCCAAGTCTCCTGATCTGTGAAGAAATAAACGAATATACACAGGCTATTTTAAATCCAGCTTAAACTTCAAGTCACAGATCATTTACAGGATTAAAGAAGAAAAAGGAGAGGGAGAAGTTGGATTTGGCTGGCTCCACCTAGCTTTCATGGCACTGAGACAAAGGAGCTAAATGCTTTCTTTCTCTGCTCTTGTGAGGGCAATTTCCCCCTCGCAATTCTATTTTGCTTTTGATGCTTCCCAGCACTCCTTGGCCACTATGTGGTACCTGCTCACTGTCGGGACAGAAAGAAGGATGCAGGAATAAAAGACAAGTGAAGTAGACAAGTGTGTCAAAGGAAGAAAAGAAAGGAAACAGAAGAAAGTTACTGCAGTCAAAATCCTCTGAAAAAATGGTGTGAGTTCAGACAAGATTCAAATCTGTCTCTCACATTGGATAAAATCAGGTTTTGGACCCACTATCTGTGGGCAGCGATGTATTTAAATTTTGAGAGAAAAGCATCTGTTTTGAAACCTTTTAAAAATCTAATACAAAGGAAGTGTAACAGTCATTTCAGTCTACCTACTGTAGATCAAATTCCAGATGACCACATGGTTTAATACCTCGCTTTCACTTCCAGCAAACAAGGCTCTGCCTTACGGGCCAAGCAATACCTATGGCTCCAGAAATGTAAGCAATGAGTACCAGAACAGCTCGTAGGAATCCAAACTGTCCCTCGCATAAAGGTTGCTATTGAAACATACGCCTTTTTCCTCACAAAGATGATCAGGATTATTAAGTTCCCCTCATTAGCAGCATTTTCCACCACGTCTCTGCATAGGCATGGATAGGCTGAGAGAGGCCAGTCACTGGAACCTCCTTTATTCTGCGCAGGAGAGCGTATAAGCCTGGGGAAGGGAGAGGGTGTTTTTAATTAATCCAGCATAAACCAAACTGCCTGAAAACATAGTGAAGAATAGAGGCTCAGGCTTCTGTAGGTCAAACCCAAGGGCTACATTCATACCCGGGGGGCAACTTCATTATCCTCAGCTGAGCTGCACAAGGGATTAATTTAACCCTCAGAAAAGGGTCAAGAGAAACTGGGAGAGAAACGGAACAACCCATTAATAAGAGCTATGAGGATACACGTTCATCAAGTTTAGTCCAAATTCCTCCTTTCAGTTGCTGTTTTTAGTGCAAGTGGGTACATATAGTAACATTAGCATTTCTATTCTGTTCCCTCTGCTGTTGTCAGACCCCTTTCTTCTATTAGATATTCTCAAATGACTTTTAATTTAAATCATTTATATTCTGAAAACCCGTATGATCTGGTTAAGTACTCTGAGGCTTGTTCACCTGTCTACTTGATTTTTTTCTTTTGCTTTCTTTTAACAGATTCTTAAAATGTATCTGTAAGCCAGAGAACAATTACCTTTTTTATGACACTGCTTTCTGTTTTATAGTTAATTGTTTCAGTTGTGGGCTGCAAGCAGTATTCCTATTCCAGAAAGAGAATGCTGTCAGGTTCTAAATGTGGCTGTGTACCTTGGGTGTAAAATTGTGCAGCAGACCATTATTGTATCAGCTGCCACTATTAGGCTAGAAAAAGAAAAAAGGGGGTGGAGAGGCAAAGTATTAACAGCAGAAACATCCTAGGACTCAGCATTTTTTTTTATACTTGGGGGCTTATTTTTGGTAGCCTATTGTTATATTTCCAATCTTTTCTTCCTTGAAGATGATTTTTATTTGGCCAACACAGTGAAGATGCGACACTGTCTTCTATTTATTTTGATGAACTAATCACAATGTAAATGATGCAGGAATTATTTAAATACCTTTTCCAATTCCAGCACTTGTAGAAACAAGGTGGAAAAGGCCTCTGTAATAGACACCTAATTGAAGGTGACCTACCTACTGCCTCTGAAAAAAAGATGTATGGCTTGTTCTCTCTCTGTCTCCCTCCTCCTCCTTTTTTTGAGCGTTCCCCTCGTTCCTCCCTCCCCAAGAAGCCAACCTGAAAGCCTTCCTGTGACACAGCAGGCCTACGTCTTGTTAGGAGAAAGGGCACATGCACAGGAGGAGGACATGGTCATGGCATAATCATGTAATAGCGAAGGAACCCATGACCGTAAGCTTTTACCACACCTCGCGTTGCTCAACCAACAACCCAGCTGGCAACACTGGTCTCACCTAAACCTTAAGAGTACCCAGCTATTGCCTATCATGTATTTTTACACATGCTATAAGATTTAACTATTCACATTTTAGCATTTTCTGACCCAAATTTGGCTCTAACACCAATAAATTTGAGTGTAACGAAAGATTCTCTACAAAACTGCTTTTGTTAAAGGAAATTACACATCTTCTTTAAAAAACCAGAATCTTGGTGCTTTGACTACAAAAGTGTCCTTGGCTAATAAAATTGGTTTACATCAGTAAACTTTATTGCAGGTCCTTTGCAAGGAAATCTTAAACCCTCCAGGATGAAGTCTATTTTTGCTTCCTCTGAGCCATAGCATTGAATCTTCAGTATATTTTATACCTGCAACATCCCATTAACTCAAGACACTGCTCACGTGTGCCAGAGGCGGAAAGCCAGGGAGCAAGAGTGAAGTCCTCTTGCTTGGTGCAAGGTGGCACGACAAATCTGTGGTGGATGGAGGAACCGAAGCAGACTGTGTCAGCCTGACTTTGTCACCAACCGCACCATGAGATAGTGCTTTCTCCCTTGCTGCTTCTCAGAGATAGCATGCCTGCCAAACACAAAGAAATCTTCTTGTTCAAGGTTGGGCTTGGCGTTTCCATTCTGGATATGGCATGAATGTTCTCTCTTCCCTTCACAACACAGACTGCCAGCTACAGCAAATCTTGGCTTACGGTTCTGCTCTTCCTATTGTTAATTCTTCTTTGCCCTCAAACACTGCAAGGACTTGCAACCTGCTTTCCTCCCTTGGGCTTTGCTGAGTACTTTCTGGCTATCGCTCTGTTCTGGTAATACACAGAGAGACTTTAACTTCACCTTTTCAGAGCTTTAGAGACAAGTCCCTTTATTAGTTTTCCTGGCTTAAGTAGTATACTAAAGATCTCCAGAAGACACGACCTTCTTGCCACTCTACGTGATAAAAGAGCGCAGAGGTTATAGAATCTACACGTTAACTAAGAATATATCTAATGGGTAGTCAGCCTGCTAGCTACTACCCTGTGTGTGTCTGGAGCTTATTCCTATGTTATGCTTAGAGGGAAGCTTCTGACAGAAGATCAATTTGGCCAATGTAGAATTTATTATGCCTCTCTAAGAGCAACCTGGAGCAAACCTGAGTATCCATCGGTGTCAGTGAAAATCTACTGGATGGCACCCATAAACATCTACAGCCTGATACTTGCACTGTTGAAAACAGGGGCGCTAGTTTTATAGCATTATCCAGGTATTTATGCTTCTAAGTTCCTTTAACCTAGGAGTGATTGTCTAAAATGAAATTGAGAGGGATATAAGGCGAAATTATTTAGTATTTAAAAAGAGATCCACCTAATTCTGAAGGTTCATTTGGGGTTGAGGTGTGTGTTTTGCACTGTGATATGCCTAAGAACCATCTCCCCTTCTCTTTCTTTCTAATAGCAACCTAGGGTAGGAAATCTGCACTGGAGGTGTTGTAGGCAGCTCATGCTGATATTTCAAGTAAATCTTTGATGGTGACTGTGAGGTTTCCTCTCTGACTTACCCTGTGGCAAAGCACTTGGGAAAACGGTGGATTGCCAGATCAGCGAGCAAAGCGAACAGCCTGGATAAGAAAGCTCTTTTCATGATGTTAACTGAAGTCTCAACAGAGGTGAGATTCCTAAGCAGGGATAATTTTCGTCATTACTGCAGTAAGGCCAACCGCAAAAGACCCCAAAGAGAAGAATGACATCTAAGCATTACACTGAAAACAACTACTCGACCTGCCAAACTCATTTAAAAGAAAATCCAACAACACTTAGCTGGCTGCTAGGTTAAGCTACTTTCTTTTTAAAGATCAGAAAGTCCAGTGTGGGTCTTGATGAGACCAACACAACTGACTGTAGGGGGTGGGGATTATCATGTTTAGAAATCGGTGGTTAAGGATCCTGAATTACCACAGGATTAAAGGCAGAGCAGACAGAATCTCACTCCAGCGATCAAATGCTACTGTCAAACACACACAGTTGAATCTTCCCTCTCTATCAAACCTGAAAATATTCATAAAATAGTAGAAATCTGCTCTTTTTCTTCCTTTTCAAACTCACACCAAAAACCTTTTTATGGGTAAAATATTTTCAGAACTCAACTCCTCCTCAAGACTGATACCAGCAAGAAAATAACTTGAATGATAGGTAAAATCGTTAGGCTGTTGTACAGCTTTGTTTCACTTATACATTTGTCAGTATGGTATATGTATTAATTTAGCTACTTTTTTTTGAAGATGCCTTTTAAGTCTGCTTTGAATCACAGCAAAAATAAAAATAACCTGGCAATACAGAGATCTACATGTTCTGCAGAAATTTACATTTCCAGTGATGAGTCTCTGAATTGTATTAGTAAGAAGTCTTCTAGGACTACAGGGCAAGCCAAAGGTGAGGTATTCCTAGATTAATTATAACACTGATACACACACAGCAAACCGTTTTTCTTCTTACATCAGCAACGCCAAGCATCCTGGTTATCTCCTCCTGCTTCATAAAACTGGATTTTCCAGTAATTTGTACTATTTGGATTCTTGCAGACTAGTGTCCTATTAAAAATCCAAAAGCTGCTGTACCCAAGACCAAGGGACCCAGCTTTCCTAAGAAACCTCATCTACTTTTCAGAGTAGCTCAAATCATGTTCAGATGACATTTGCATATTGGAGTAATCCCACTGAAATACATAAAATGGCTCCTGTGACTCGCTCTGCTTAGCACAATGGAGAACTACTGACTCTGTTATTAAGCAACCTGTTCCTAGATATAAATTAAATGCACTTTGGTTAATTATCTTCTCTCTTTCTCACAAACACAGAGAAAACTGAAGAACTAGAAAACAAAATTGTAAAAACTGTAACTAGGACATTATTTTCTTTTAATATGTACAATAATATAGCAACCTCTTTTCTGGCCATTATATCGAGACTTGTGCCAGTCTACTGCAGAGTTAAAATAAATGTAGAATGTTACAGCCAGAATTTAAGACCTAAGCGTTCACAGATGGGTTTGATTATCAGCCTATCATGATCTAAAGCAGACGCGTCTACTTCTGCTGAGTCAATGTGGTTTTAAAAATAGTGCATTCTTTTTTTTAAGAAAAGATTCCCTACGTCTTCGAGGCTCTTAGGGTTAGCACGGACTATTTATAGGCATCAATGAAAGGGAGAAAGTCTTACTCTGCTCTCCTACTGTTCGCTGCAGGTAAGAGGAGCTTGCGGGTTTTCAGCAAAATCTCTGCCATCTCTTGACAAAACTGGAATTATCAACAGGGGACAATTGCACAGCAGCAATATAAATCAGTGCTATTACAGAATGACCCGGAATGATGAAACAATTTGATTGACTGTGCTGCTGGACTGTAGCAGCCAACTTGGCTACAAGTACTTTCTTTCTCTTCCTTTCTCCCTGCATCCTGAGAGCAAAGCAAGTAACAAGCTGTTATCCCTGATGGAACAAATATTCTTTTTTTATAGATCTGTAATCAAAATTTTTGCTTGTTTTGTGACTGACTCACATAGAGCTCTTTGACATCTTCCATTTTTTTTAGGAGGAGGTGCCTTCTGGCTGACTTCATGGTACAATTTGACCACTTCACAGGAAAGACAACCCCTTGATTCTGGGGACCAGCCTGAAACTGATGGGAGTTTTAACGCTTCTTTCAACACAGCCAAGGTTTCGCCTTCTGCGCTGGTGTTCCTTTTAAGCAGCTCCTGAGTTTGCACCCTAAGTGCAGTGTTCCTATAAACAATGAATACTGCTGAGACGACTGGAATTGCAAAGCAGGACTGCTGTGCTCTGCACCAAAGCTCCCACACGACCTCCTGCATTCACCTTTCATGGGTGCTCCATGGCATCGGCCACAGATAGATGATCCAAATGCACTGTGGCATTCGAGATGCACAATCCCCTCATTAGGTTATGCAGTTTTCCAGCACTAATGATGCAGAGGCAATGATGGGGATACTAGATCAAGGGCATGATCCAAAAGGACCTGGATTCAGACCCAGGTGTCTGCCTGTGCAGGAGATCATGATGAAATGTGCACATTTCTTTAGAATCACAAGAACTATACACTGTGATTATCTTTTGGCAGCCCACTATTGCAAACTGCAACAACCTCTGGGATTTTGGTGCAATAAAGCCTTTAAATCATAGCTCAGGCAAACTTCTGGAACAAGCAGCAACCGAGCTCTGGTGTTTAAGTTTAAAATCATATAATTAGCTGTGGGGCTTTCTTATACTTTTCACATTACAAATCTGTTGTGTATCTCTTTGACTGAAAAAAAGGAGTTTCATTCAATTAACAATACCCAATAATAGTTAACAGAATTTAAAAGGTGACTATTTCCTTCTTGGTGGAAACCTGAAAGCAAAGTGGTTTTAAATTCAAAAAGCCTGACACACATCCAGCAATTGTTTGTCTTACTAAAATCATAAACGCTAATGCTCAGATGTGGATGCCTGAAACACTTGATATTTACTCCACCAAAGAAATTCCTGGTGAGAAATTTCTACCTTAAGTATACAATAAAAAATCAAAGACTTGGAATTCGCTGGGCTCGAACCTTTAGCATTGAAAGCTGTTATTGTGATTGGTGCAAAGTTCAGTCTGATGTAGAGGCCCATGACTTTCGAATGATGGGAATCCTGCATGCAAAGGTGGGCTGATACGTAATTTCACGCATGAACAAGCAGAACTTATTTTGAGATTCACCTGTACCTTTTCTGTACCATCAGAAATGAACATGATTCCACTTGCAATTGAAAATGGGACTTCTAAGCATAATCCCAAAACATTCTGTTTCTGTTTGAGATAGGGTGATAATTTGAACAGGGGGTTTTAAAAGGTAATTTGGGAAGTAAGAACAAAGGAATTTATTTGTGAAACAACTGTGAATAGACTTTCCACTCTTCTAGTAAATATTTAATTGGGCTATAATATCATTTAAAGGCAGAAGAACTCAAGCCCAACTATTAACATATAAACCAAAGTCCCATTGCAGTTACAAAGCATCAGAGGTATTTTTAACTCAAGCCTTTGCCTATTTACTCTGTACTAAAGAAATTAGTGGTGTAAAAGTGAGAGGTTTCATGAACATCATGTACCTCTTTGCAGCTGTAGCTGTTTTAAAGCATGACCCCAAGACCCCGAACAGACAATAAGAAGTCTCACATCAGAGAGGCTCCCCTTTCTGAAAGCCAAGTGGAGTTTCTGTCAGCCGAGGGGCTTAATTCCACCCTACAAAAGGTGAGTATGGGGATGGGGAGAGGAGAAGGTCCCTTGCGAAGGCACAGAGAGAGTCAGGAGAGAAGACTGGTTGATCTGTGGTCCTTCCCTTCCCTGGGACTAGTGCCACAGGTACATTTTAACCCTTTGTGTTGAATGCAGGGACCAACAACTAGTTTTCTTGCAGAGCAAGGTTCTTCCAGCCACAACGTTCCTCAGCATCATGCTGAATTATCAGATGCGGAGGTGGTAACCTTGTGGTGGTGACAAAAACTGGGACATGCTTCCCTTGGAGGAGGTACAGGGCAGTAGCTCCAGCCCGTTCTGGCACATCCCAGCTAGATGAAAGCCAAGGGATCTGCTATGGCTCACTGTGCTGAGACAAGGGCGCAACGCAGCGAAATGCACACCTTGACTCCACTGTGCCTTATGCCCATGATCTGTCTACACGGCGGGCAGACAGGCTCTGCAAAGCCATTCTGCTGCTTTCACGCAAGGACAGCAGAAAAACTCTAGCAGACGCACAGAGCTGCATTTCTCGCTTTGCAAACACTTACTAGGACAGTCACGGAGTCCTTGGGGAAGCATTCATCGGAGCTGGGATAAATCGATGACAATTTACACCTTTTCCAGAGAAGGGTGGAAACTGGGAAAAACACCACACCTTGATGAGGGGTTCCAAAGGCGGTATAAAATAACACTGTCCTTTGCAGTGGCTTTTGTTAGGCACAAGGCAGAAAACCCAGTCTAAAGTTAGAACCTTATTAACTTTCATGGCAAAATGCTCGCAAAGCTATATTTGTAGGGATCTAGAAAATCTATTTTTGTTTATGTTTTCAAGTCTGTTTAATTACCTTGGTGAGGCTAACCGTTCTGCTGCTTCTGAACAGCAGAGATGCAGCTAATCCTGAAAGTCTTCCCTCCGTTTCCAAGATCCGTGGGTGCACGTCTTTTATAAATGTGAACTCATTCAAATCTTTTCACCATTTCCCCCACTTTTTTTTTTTTAATATCCATTTCATTCTCACAGGTTTTAAAATACAGCGACAGCTTTGATCTCACTGGAGATAGCTATATGTGGGTAGATTCTTTTTCTTGAAATGCAGACTGGGAGTGGATCCAGAGGTCAAGCCAGAAGGTTACATATATTTGAAAGCCTCGTTTAAAAGAAAATCCCTTTGTGTGGCTTCTAATATGCCTTTGGATGTGAATCTTGAAATACCTAGCTGTGAAAGCTGCTCTCTCTATCACGATGTTCCAAGTCTTAAGAAAATTGAAGTTCAAAGAGAAGGGAAGACTAAGAGAGTTGGGTTTGTAGCTATGGAACAAGCACTTTTCTTGCCACATCAAAAGCACTGATAAAAGCAGTCCACCAATTCAGGATAAGAGTGTACTATTTGATGTATTAATTTGACAGCGTGCTCGCATTAATACGAAGATCTCCTTTTTCACCCCATTACAAGATTGATTTTGTGCATTACAGAGGAGTTTAAAACGCCCAAACTACAGCTAATCAAAGTTCCAGTTTGTATGGAGGTCATACATGTCCTCTGAGGTCTGACTTTCATATGTTTTTTGAAACCACCAAATTCTTAAGTAGCAAAACCTGCCAGAATTTGTGTGAAGTCCACAAAAAAGGGATCTATGCCCTGCAGACTTTTCAAAATGCTGCAGATTTATTGCAATACATATGGGTTCCGCAAGTTACTGATACCAAGGAGGCATAACTCAATTCATATTTTCATTTTCAGAGTGAATGTCATGACCTTTACTGTATCGGACCTTCATTTAATTTGGGTGAGGTATGTATGTGGATGATGCTACACTGGGAAGAGGAAGTATGGAAGACAAAACACTCTCCAGTTACATGGCCTCTGATTCTGGACACAGAACTTAAAATTGAGTCACTCTGATACAAAGCCAATCTCTCTTCCCATCATGCTTCTGCTCCTTAGAGCATGTCCCTAAGAGGGGTTGTAGTTCCTAATGATGGAGGGTGTGGGGGTGTGCCTATGCTTCTTTTTCTTAATTGGGAGACAAAACACCTGGAGTGAAACAACATGGAGCAGAGTAGAAGGAATTTTGCTCCACTAGAGCTGAGGAGGATCCAGATGCTCCAAGAGAAGTACCAGTGATACCATCTCAAGAGAAAGGGAGATAATAAAAAATACTGCTTGTGGCCATCACTGCTGCTGTTCTCACCTTTCTGAAGGAGCAGCAGGTGCAGCAGGATATTAATTTATTACAGCATTCTAGTTCTCTGGAAGACGTCAAGTCAAAATGTAGAAAGACATCTATAATTTCTTGCTTTTACATTTTTGCAATTAAGAAAAGTAAAAAGCTGTGGTTTGTGATTTTAGGTTGTTTTTTTTTTTAAGAGACAAAATAAATGAGCATCTCCATAGCAGTACGACACTCAGATGGGGGCAGACATGCTTCTAGGGGCCTATGCTGGGCTGAACTCTAATTGCAAATGGTAACATACGTCAGGTAGTGACACGCAAATCCTCTTTACGAGACCACTCCTGAACCCCTGCCAAAAATCCCTCTGTACGCCGCTTAGTGCTTCAAGACAATGGAAGAATAATGACAGGTCTGTACAATCTGCTGGAATTGACAGTTCCTATTGTTCTGAAAACTTTTTTGTGACACACAGGAGTTTTCAGATTAGCACTGCACAATGTTGAACAAAATGGGTGTCAAGCAAATCAATGGGCTTTTCACGATTCACTCGTCTTTGTTTTACTGCTGTTCCATTTTTATTCTGTGCTTGGTGTTGCTTTGTTGTGTGCACTCGCCATTTGAGATGCAAGTGTGCGTGTACTGAAGAGGGAGCGAGAGCTTTCTGTGACTTGGCATGATGCTCTATGTCAGCCAAGTCCTAGCATGGAGTAACTTTTCCTTAAAATGTTTTTTTTTCAGCTGCAAAAATAATAACTGCTCTCACTTGAGATGTTAGTCTCATTTGGAGTTAGGACTGCCTGCAGTTCATTTGGATGTAAACACATCTAGCCATCTAAAGAAGAGTGGTTTACAGTTTGTGTAAAAGTTGTACCTACTCACTTGAATAGTGGGGTGAAAACAAAAATACAACTGAGGCAAAACCGAAGACTGGTGGCTCTAGTATCTGCTTACCTAGAACATGAATGACCACAACGTATTTTACTGAAAGTGAAGAAGGGTTAAGATCCAGGGCAAGAATGAAACATTCACATTTAGAATTTCTGGATATGTATAAAGCCTCCCTTCTGGATTTGTGCTCTACGCTTCCAGTATAGACTAACATAAGAGAATGAGGCTCTGCAAGCAGATGAAGGATAACTCATTACTTTTAAAGCCCATGGAAACAAGTCAAAATCTGTGGAATGCCCATTCCACTCAGGTTTTCAATATTACTGTTGCTGAGGCAAATGGACAGGAAAAATAACCTGCTGCCTTTGTAAAAAACCTTGCTCTTCCAAGAAAAACATAAGCCTAAGACTGAAGATCGGCTCAATGTCTGGTGGCTTCTCGTGTAAGTCAATGGAGGTATGCCAATTTGGTCTGGCACCAAGCGTTTTAGAAGACATATGAGCCCATCAAACCAAGTGTTTTCCAATGCAACCAATTAAAGCTACCCCAAGATAGCATTTTTCAGCTTCTGCATCCTCCCAACTGCTGCCAGCATGCCACAGCTCTCACTGAAGCCTACTCACTCCTCTGTTGCTGGAACTCTTATAGCCTGGGAATCTCAAATGCCTCTCCCACACAGATCATCCCCAAGCACTAACGACAAGCAACTGTTCTCTGCACCATCAGGTCAAAAATCTAATGCCAGTGTGCCTTTGACTGCAACACAAATTGTTCTACCTCAGGCACCAGTGTGATTTGAAGCCCTCAGACAGACTGATCCAATGCACTATCCAAAGCTTAGCAGCTACGGGCTGTCTCTCTCCCTCCCCGTGCCCCTCCTTTATCTGCTAATGCACAGGGATAGGGAGGCAAACAAATCCCTTCAAACAAGGTTATGGGAGATATAGGAACTCTATCAATCACACGGTATTTGCCTAATGCTAGTGACTACAGTTGAGAGGTTTATGTTGTTTGAACTATATCCTTGGAGCTCTAACAAGAATGAAAATATCATCTTAAGAGTCGCATTGACCTTAAAAGACAATATTCTCCTCAGCTTTCACATTATCAATCAGGAAAAAAAAGCAGAAGGTAGCAGATATTGAATTAAAAAAAAACCCCAAAGATGCAATAGAGCTTCATTTTGATGCATCCCAAACGTGTTCAAAATGACCAGCCTGGAGCCAAGAATAATCCATGCCCATGTGTGCAAAAGTCCAAGCTCTCCCTCAGCTTTTTATGGAATATCTCAGCCTAGATCAAAGCATCCACCTCCAAGATGGGGAGTGGACACATCTCTGCCTAGACTGCCGTACATGATGGGTTTTTCAGCTACATCAGTGCTAAGTAAATACAAATGAATGATACAAGCCCCAGGGGAAGGTGACATGGCAGCTAAATATCTGCTTCATTTTTCGAATTTCATTCTTGGCACTTGCATCACTGCTAAACAAACATAAGTTTCGCAGTAAGAGCTAACAGTTATCTCTTTCGCACAGATTAGGAAAATTAGGTTTTTAAACCCAGTGCACAGGATTCCCTGGGACACCATTTCAATAAAAGGGGACCCAAAGATCCCCGGAAAATATGGGGAGAGGTGACTTACATCCATGTCTTCAGAAAAGGCAATAGTTCAAACTTAATGAGGGGTCTTCCTGCATTAGTGATACATTGGGTTAAACACTCAAAAGTACACAGAGGAGCTTAATACAGCCTTCACCAAATGACACTCTCACTGTATTGATACACTAAATTCTATGTTCCATATCTTTCTAATTTATTTTGATCAAACAGATCGTGAAAACACTGACAATTCTTTTCGGCACCAACACCTGGGGTGACACTGGTGCCTTTAACTGAGGGGGTACGCTCCAGGGACACACCTTCCTGCCACAACTTGCAAGGCAGTATCTCAAAAGCAAAGCTGACCAGTTAAGCCACATCTAAAAATCACATCCTCAGCCTGAGATTCCCAGGCAGCAATGTGACTCCCCAGCAGCTCCCAATACTGGGAAAGGAAGTTGTGCGTTTAGTTCTAAAACGAATGCAAGGCGCCGAAGATGGATCCCTAAAAAGCAGTCAGCTTCATATGATGTTTGCACCTAGTTTGATTACTATAAAACTCATTATAGATATGACTAGCTCAGGCACAGAGTATTAATACAGAAAGGGTTTTTTTCTACGTCTCTTTATTAATATTTCTGCCCTCTCTCCTATGTATTTTCACAAACTGGATAAGATGACTACAGCCTCTGAGAGGGTTAAGCACAGAGTCATCCACGAGCTCCGTGCAGCAAAGCTCCCTGTCTGACAGCAAATACCTGATAAAATACAACAATGTTGAGCCAAATTTGTGGCTGGTGCAACCCAAGTAACCCCCAAGGGTTACAGAGGGACAGATTTGCACCCTCCCCTCCCACCTGCACTTCTAAATATACCGTTTCTGCTTTACGGAATCCAAAGCAGAGTCCCGACAGGCAAGGGAATCAACTTCTAACTCATGCCCCGCAATGGTGAAAAAGGAAACTCCCCACAGTTATCATGCACTCACCTGTTTCATCAACAAACAAGAATGCTTTTGAATTATACCCTTTTTTTTTAAAGGCTCCTCCAAAGGAGAAAATAAAAAATAAAATAAAATTTAAAAAAACTAACATAAAGGGCAGGAAAAGCAATGATTCTCTGTGCTGAGGACGGTGACGGATAACAAGCAAATCGTGTCTTCTTGGCTCAGTGTCTGAACTAGTGTTTTACAAACCATTGTAATAACGTGCCTGCTATTATTATACTGACACCACAAATACTGGTGACTACATAGGAGCACCTCGGACCTCTGTGCCTCCGATATTCTGCTCCAAGTGGTTCGCTTGCCTTTCAAACACAGAGGCGTTCTGAAATGTCTTGGGAGAACAGAGCATCCTTCCACAGACTAATCATAATTAGGCTAAACAACCACCCAAGGCAATGTAAACAGCTAACTAGTTTGTCCGATGCCTGAAATCATTAGGAAGAACACGTCTCGCTACACGCGGAACAAAACTGAGAAACCCTTCGCGCTATTTGCACTTAGCTACTAATTTGCTTTTTCTGTTCCTCAGCACCATTTATTGACCTGTGCCCAGGCTGAAATAGCAGGATAAAGTACACAGATTTACTTACAGAGATCCCGTAGCTCCATCGTTCCCGATGACAAATTCGCCTCCCACACGACAGCGAGCGAATGACTTAATGCTGCTTTTTGCGGAAGGCACAATGCGCGCGAGCGGCAGATGGTCCCCGACGAAGCTCTCTAACGAGATCCGTCCTCGGCGTAGCCATGTGAGAGGAGCAAAAACCTCCCTCCCTCGCCCCCC